>VYXH01012581.1:0-58119 GCA_013397275.1 Burhinus bistriatus | reverse complement strand
ACATCCAAAGCACAGCTCGGCATTCCTTTAAGCGCTCCTTTAACCAAAGCCCAGTAGCTGCTGGCTCCCACAGCCAGCTATCTGAAGGCAGGTGATCACCCTTATTTAGCAGTACCACTAGCCACGTGACAAGAAAATGGTGGAGGATCTGTATTCCTAGTAAACTGCTACAGAAAGAGGGATGCTGAAGTGCAGCAGTAAAGCATCTTTATTATTTTCCCAGTAGAAAGGCCTCTTCAAGTCTTTAGAAGGTAAGCGTCTCTTTACTCTGAGAGGCTGATATGCAGAAGGTTTTCTGATTAATGGCTCTATTGTTGCAGTTACTTTAGACAGAGCAAGGGGAAATGTTTGTCAGCAGGATGCAAAGCACCCAGGACCTCATTACTGAAAACCGGGCAGCTGTATTTTAATTCTGTTGCAGCTTTTTATGAGAGAAGCTTACATCAGTTTAATGGGATTTCTTTTGTCTGAGCGCAGGCATGGTATTTATAATTAGGAAACAAAACTTCACTGCACAGTCACCTAGCACGTTAGATTATTTTCAGCTTGTTTGCCTAGCTCTGAGGATACGGTGGGGAAAAAAAAGGAATGAACATTGGGCATTGTCAGCGGATAACTTGCTTTTAAGACTGCTTGATTACTGACATAGTGATTGTTTGTGATAGCTCTCATTGTAGCCTATTTGACAATGGTATTGTTTTCAAGCTTTTTGCTATCAACTGAAGCATATGATTTTTTAATTTTTTGCGATGTCCTCTTAAAATGTTGCAGCGAACAGAATATGTAATCTTTGAAGGTTAACCAATCAAGGATACAGCAATAATCTCAGTGCTAAGAGCACTGAAAAATTACTGCAAAAGTTGGTTTGCACAGGCAGTATTTTTGTTTAAATTTAATTACAGGAGCTTGATTCAGCTCCGTTCAGTTGTTTGCTTTTCTGTCTGTGATGAAGGAATGAAAATATTCTTCCGTTTTAAGTGTGGTAAGCAAACAAATGATAGTGATGTACAGGAAGCACTGAAAATGTGCAGAATGTCTAAATATGAGCTACTTACAGCAACACTGAAAAGAAACGTATGCAGGCTTGGTAGGTGTTTTTAGGCAGAATCATTCTAAGTAAGTGGGGGGCAGGCAGAGATGTCATTTCTGGACTTATCTTTATTAATACTTTTAGGCAGCAGAGCTGTGATGAGAAGGGGATGATGCACAGAGCTCCAGCAACACGGTCAGGAGGCAGTAAGGCAACGGTGGGAGTCGGTGAGGGGGGGTGGGCAACAACACCACACCAGTCCTTACCCTGCTAAAACACTTTTTCCCCAGGGCTGCTGTGTTCCTCCCACTACTCTCACCCATGCTCTCCACTGCTATCTCTTGTCAGGCAGGGGAGTGCTGCAGTCTAAAATAGCCTTTTCATTCCTGTCTTTGATAAGTCCAGCTGCTATTTAGCCCTGCATAAGTGTGGGCAATACTATAGAAAATCCGTGCAGTTAGAGACAAGTCTAGCTTTTGCATAAGTTCACTACTTTAAAAACTTAGATCCTGCTACAAGCGGTCTATTGAGGTTTTATGGCATCTCTGTAGTATTCAGCAGTAAAAGGAAAGCAATGTTATTTAACAGCTTGTGATGTATCTGTAGAAAAAGGCAGAGAAAATCAGCCTTTAATCCACCATATTTTTGTCTAGGAAAAAGATGCATCTCTTAAACTTATGAATAACAATATATGGGTGAGAATATGATTTTGTCAGCACCTGTGAATATTGATAAAGCTATTTTTATCACTGTAGGGTCGTCAGGACTAGAGACACTTCCTATCAAACCCTCTACAAATATCCAGAAAAATATGGTGCTACTGCAACAACAAATGAGATAGAGGCAGAGGGGAGAATGGGAGTGACAGACCAGTTGCTTGACAGATTTCTTAGTTTATCTAGTTGGTTTTCCTTTGGATGTTGAAGGAAATGGCTTAGCTGTTACAGGGTTTTATGTATTAACTCATCCAGATATTTCAAATTAGTTCTTAGCATATCCTGTAGATTGCAGTCTTCTCTCTAGCCATTGCAGCTGTGAAAAATAGCAGCTGATCAGACTTCCTTATTTTAGGCTACCAGATGAAAGCTGACTGTGTCCTACCAGAACAAGATCACTCTCCTTAGCAGGAAACACTGGCAACAAACTCTGAAGAAGCTGGCTGACGGACAGCAGACCAGCAGGATACACCTTTGTCTGCTTGTCTAAAGCAGTAGAGCACATAGCTAACCTTGCCCTTGTCTTTCCCAATCTGTAATGTGTGAGGAGTGCCGTGTTGGGGAAGGAGAAGCCCCATTTTCTCACTTTGTTCCTGAACATTACTTCTTCAGTCTGGCATTTCCTGTCGCACCAGCTCTTTCACAGCATTTTTCCGACGTCTGACAGTCTCCTCTCTCCCACCCCTGGGTTGGTTTTTATCTTCGTGCTGCTTCTGTGGCCCTTCCAACTCAGTGACAGAGTTTTGCTTCTGAAGATAGCTGGTGGCTTTCTGCGTCTCTTGTCTCCCTTTGCACATGCCTTTTTAGACCTGCCTCCTGCAGGATCTGACAGTCTTTCCTGCTCTGAACACCTCCTGCCAGTCCAAGCAGGCTGCAGGACTACCGTGTTTGATGCTGCCTTTACTGCTTCAGTAGAGCTTTTCTGCCTTGATTAGGTGTCTCCTCTGGCTCATTGCTGGGCTTTTCCTGTATTTTTCCCAAGTTGCAAATCACCCAATATGGATGGCAACTTTTCAGTCACCAATTTACACCCATTAGGGTATTTCCATTTTAATCTGCTGGTTAAAATTCCTGGTCCATATTCTGCATTGTCACTTACGGTCCCCTGCTCTCTATTACGTCTCTGACAACTGCAGCTTTAAGAGAGACTGAGGTTTAACACCAACATCTTTTTAGAGCCTTTTCTTTAGCTCAGTCATACACAAGATAAGGAAGAGGTAGCTGTTAGTCATTTGTAGGTTTGCTACAGTAGGTAAGATCTGAATCTAAATTATTATGACATTGAACATTGTAAGTTGTGAAATCGTAGTTACATTAACATGGAAAAGATGGAAAGATGGCAATTTGGCAGTATGGTGACACAGATGTGAGAAGAAAAGAGAAAATGGACACATTCACAAGATTAAGGTATTGAGGGAACAGAAGTTGTTTGAGAAGGGTAAGGAATGATGTCATAAATAGGACCAGAGAAAAAGGATTATGAAGGGAGGAAAAGATAGAAGTAATACAGGTTAAAAAAAATGTTGCCATGTATCTTTTCCTGTCTATCAGGGTATTATACATTGTGCAAAGGCTGAACTTGAAATCAAAGGAATGCTAGAAGAAGTCCTAAGGCTTTAATGAACAGATCAATAAAAGTGATATGAATCTGTAGATCTTCCTGTTAAGGGAGTTGTTACGCTCTGAAAATCATCCCTAAACACATTTTATCACACAAGCAAGACAGAATTCACCTGTTGTAAGATGCTTTGTTAAAACATTTGATTCCAGCTAGTATAGTACAGTAATGAGTATCATCATCATTATATACATTAGCATTCATACACGCAGAGAAACAAATCCATTAAGCAATGTAGAAAGTTGACAGTATTACAGAGAAGCCAAGTAGAAAACACAAAATAGCCACTGAAGTTGAGAAGTTAGCTCAGTTGCAGAACTACTGGTTATTACTAATGGTTAAGAGCAGTCCGAGGCATTTTAGCATGTCTTCATTTGGAAGCAAATGTGCTTGATAAGGTGTAGACTGTAATAATTGTTGGAGGGTGAGTTCTCACAGCTCCACTGGAGAATCTCAGTAGGGCGTAAAACGTAAAACTTCATAAGGGTTTTCTGCTACTGATCCTGCAACCTCTACCCTGTTAACTACTCTCAAACCATTAGCATACTTCCTGAAAGTGCAGATGGCTGTATAAGGTGTATGCTGCTTTTTCAAGTGTTGTTCATGTGCCAGTTGCATCATTGGAGCCACAGGTATGCTGATGAATGGTCTTGACAGCACAATATGGCAGGAAAATGGTCACTGTGAACCACACATGCTCTAAGGAAAATTGGTTTTAAAGTGAGAAAAATTAAAACTGAGTTTTCTGAAGGAGGAATTAATGGCTCAATGAAAGTGGAAGGTGGGAATCAGGTCCCAGATCTGTGATTAGGCCTTACATTTTAATAAATTTTTTGAAGTATAGTTTTCAAACAAAATGTATTTTCAGGTTATACTTAAGGATCTTTTACATCAGATTGATTTAACTCCTACTTTCTCTGCTGGCATTACCTTATTACAGTGCATTTGTAGTGTTTGTTCAACAGTGGTTGTTGATTAACAGATCATCTAGATGTTATTTGTAGAATATTAACAACATTTACTAAGAGGAGAGAGATCAGATAAGTTTAAACAAGCCTTCTAAATGGTAATACTGCTCTGAACCGACATAGCTCATGTCCGGACCTTGTGGGCTTCCAACAATGATGGAGGAGCACCCATCACACAGGCTCCCCAACTCTGTGTTGTTAATTCCGGTAATTTTCCACTGGCTCAGTAAAGATTAAGCAGCGCTGAGCTAGGCACATAACCGAGGGGAGCGCCTCTTCTGAGGGCAAGACCATATGGTGGTATGTGAATGCAACACCAAAGCAGAGGGGTAGATGTCAAGTGGCATTTCTACCTTAGAATTTGTTACTCTCTACCTGCTTTTGCACACAAATATTGAGTTAAGTGAATGTTATTAAAATGGTAATACTAGGAAATGTCTAGCAGGCTCTGCACTCCCCTGGAAGAGGCGTAGTTGGAGACGGTGCTGTTTCATGGGTACAGTCGGATAACTGCCCTATAGAATGGTCTCCTCCCTGTGTCCATGCCATGGAGTTGTTACATGGTGCGAGACAGGTCGCTAGGAGTTCGCAGCTGCTTGAAACACGCGTCCTTCTCTTCTGACCCCTGTCTGATCTTTCTTTTTCTGGATGCCAAAGTGAAGCCACTGGGGTCTGACTATACCAGTCTTTTTCGGTGGCAGTTAGTCATGAGGATCAATAGTGGCATATAGATGTTATAAAACACTACGTATTCAGAAAAAAAGCCAAAGGTTATTAGGCATCACATATAAGGAACTCACAATTAATGGACGCTCTCAAAGTTAATTTGTCTGTTTCTCTTCAGTAACAGTAAATAATTCCTTATTGTTAACTCATGAAGCTGTAGTCCAAGGTATGTTGATAATGTTTGGAAATGCCCAATATTCAGGTGATTAGCAGCTCTGAAAAGCCAGAGAAAGGACTGATTGCCCTGTCTCTAGAGTAGTGTTTGAATGATGCACTATTAATAATGCTTGGGCACGCAGAAAGGACCAGATAAGGTATTAAATAGTTGTTCATTTGGTTGCGCTGTCTTTCCTGTTGGTGGAAGGCCTTGACCTGCTGGTGACAGGCCTCTAGGAAGAGCCTTTGGGGGCCTCTGGGATCTGCTTCAGGCAGCATCAGCCTGGCTTGTGTTCCTGAGACCCCATTACAATGAGACATCTAGGTTTGGCATTTAAATCCAGTTTCCTTCATTCTATATTGAGATGCCTGTTTATTTCATGTGGCTGGAAGTGACGGAGAACTGAAGAAGCCTGGAGCCCTGGATTCCTTCCATCACCCTTCCTCATCCATGGGCATATGCATAAGGTTGCTGAAATAGCCTAGTGAATCCCATTATCGCGCATCTATTTACTTAGATACGTGCCTCCATGGCTCCCTGCATCCCTCCCTGGCTTTGCCTGCTTCTCTTGTGCTCCGACACAGGGGGGGAGCTGGCAAGGAGTCAGGACAGACAGCCTGTGGCTGCCTAGCAGCAGTGAAAGCAGCGGCATGTGCTTAAGAATAGCAGCTTTTAGTTTTTGACAGTCTTAAACTGATAGGAGCAGACAGGAGAGCCTACTACTGTGAGTGGCTACCTGGAAAAAAAATGAGGCTTACAGTATAGATTTAAGAAGAGGAACAAGGAAAAAGATGGCTAGATAAACAGATAGTAAACACTAAAGTTGGCTGGAGTCTAGGAAACATTTTCATAAAGAATCATTAAAAAATGTATTCAGTGGCCCAAAGCAAGAATTTTAACACACTGAAATGCAAACAATTTAAATCTTCTGGCTAGAATACAGGATTTTCCTACAGAAAGAATATTACCTCTTACAGACATGCCTGACTTTTTCATCCAACTTTGATGCTGAAAATTGAGTAAGAAATCAGCACACGAAAAACATCAAGTAACAGTATAATCAGTAAAAGAAGCTTTAAATCTGACATGTGAAGTGTGAAAAGCTAGGAAGTTACAACTTTTACTAAGTTTTGCAATGGTTTATTCTGTGGCTGTTGAGAAACTAAGTAACATGCTTTTCTGTAAAGTGGGAATATCAGCATGTGGTTATTTACTATGCAGCAGCATGACAATGATTAGTTAACATTTGCACTTATATTTGATTAATAAAGCTTTTGGTTCAAACAAAGCACCACAGATGATTTTTGGGGGTTTTTGGTTTACATCCGGAGATGGCAATAAAAGTCTTATGCTATGCATAAATTCCACTGCTTAGTCTACAGATTTTTCCTGAACTTAATTTTTGATTAACAGCTACCAAATAAATAGCAATAGAAACACTGTTAATTTAGTATACTAACATATGGTTGCTAAATGCAGCTCTCGGGAGGTTATAAAATTAATCAGTTTTTTACAAGTCACCTGTATACAGTATGATTATTTTACACAGCTGTGAGTAAAAGTAATGACTTTTTTTTAGTCTCAGATATCCTGGAGTGGATTCTTTCCAATATGCTCATTTTCTTGGTATGTGGATGTAGCTGAAGCATCGTCTGTGACTGATATTGACTGAATCCTGCACAGTGTATGTCACTTTGATTTGTTGCATACTCCACTACAGTTTAGGGATCATTAATTCTGCTGAACCTAAAAAATTCACACTGCAGTCTCCTTTATGTCTGACCAAACAACTGTAGAAATTTTTGTTTATTTTCTGGAAGTTTTGTAGCAAAGGACTACTTTTAGGAAGTAATTTTGGGGTGTGTTTTTAGTGGGTGCATTTTCTAATGGGTTTCTTCTTCTCTTAGTGCCCAATCCAGTTGTTTTTTGAGGGACTAATGTTCCTGGCTTCTTTCTCTGTTTCTTTCTGTGTATTTTCATCAAACTTTCTTCAGACTAAAGCCCATATTTCATGAGATTTTATTTTTCAACTTTATGTGCTAACGCTTTACTTCCTATAGCATCTTCTTTTGGCTATAGGCACAGTTGATATTGAAGTATATCCAACAGTTCTCTGACTTTGTAGAACATGTCTTCCCATCTTACATGGATGATAAGCATCAAAACACAAACACATGCACATTAAATTAAGATTTGTTACTAGTCTGTTAGCATTAAAGGTCTCTGAAATAACACATCTCAGTTACAACATAGTTTATGGAGTTGTGTCTGTAACCAGAAGAGCCATCCTTTACTGAAAACAGAGGACAGAATGAATATATTCTGTCTTTTTGGAGGACTCCAAGAAAGACTAATGATTTCAGAGAGTTGATACTTGCTGTTATTTTAAAACATACTATTGTAGCAAAGATCTGCGAACTTCTAATCTCTAGGTTCTTCTGAACCGAAAAGGAACAGCAATTACAAGCCACAAGCTTGGGGCACACATGCATAACATATGAAAGAAAGGGAAAGATGTTTTATTTGGATAGAAATGCAAAACATCAAAACAGTTTCTGTTCTAAAAAAATGGAATAATGTGTCAAATGTTTAATTGTGATAACAGAAACACCCCTTGTAAGTCAGCTATCTGGTGAGATATTTTGGCTTTAAATTCATATAGATTTCTGTAGCAAAGAATTGTAAACTGAAGAGGAATATAGCAATTAAGAAAACACTCCTTGTCAACTTCTTACTTGATGTAAATTCCCACTTGTGGAGCGCTTGAAGATTTGCTTTACGCTCCACTTCAGAGGCTTTTTATTGCTTCTGAGTATGCAAGAAGAGCATTCTCATTTTGTCTAGAAGAGGTTAGGCATCCTCCAGGTGGAGCAATCAACATGCCGTTAGAGCCATCAGTAGGTTGCCTCTGGCAGTGGAAAGGCCAGAGATGAGCTTACACAAGGTATTCTAGCCTTGGCTTGGCAAAACACCTCACCCTGCCTAATCATAAGGGCGCTTTCAGATGGAGCTGCGCTGAGAGTCAGTGGACAGGCATTAGTGGGTAAATGCCAAGGGCTTTTTCATACCTTCCAAGGAAAATACTGTACTGTCATGTCCAATCCCTCAAGTTCTCATTTATCCTTTCATGGTATCTGTGCTTGCATAAGGGTGGTGTTACAGGGTGGGGATGGGAGGGGTTCAACGGAAAAGTACTTTGTGCTGCCTGTGTTCTGCAAAAGCGACTCAAGGAGGAACTTGAGTTCCCTTACCTCGTTTTTATACCTAAAATTTCAGAGTTCATGCATCCTTCCTCGAAACAGCTCAATTTTTCACTGCAAACCAGTGAGACAGTGGGCTGTAAGCGGGACTTCATCCAAGACCAGGGGGTACCTGGGTAATGCGTGGAATTTGAGAATATGATAAAAGCCAGATGTCTAATCTCTGAATAACCTTTTCATTGTACTTCATCGCCCCTCCTCCCATTTAGTTTCCAAACCAAGCAGCTATTAGTATGAGCTGAGGTGATTTCATCCATATCATTCCTTTTACTAATCATGCTTTGAAACTTTATGAAAACCTTCAACATCTTATGAAAATTTAAATATAAAAGAATTTCTGTGTATAGAGGGAACAGCATGGAAGAAACATGATTTGCTTACCTAGGAAAAGTGTTTGGCAGTTGTGGGCTCCACTTCAAATTAAACTTTTGCATTGGTGAACGCAGAAGCCTGGAAAACGTGTATATACAATCTGAAGTCTGGCTGGTGAGCCAGTTGTGGGTTGGAGTGGAGGGATTCACTTTAGAAAGGTGATGGTCACTGTTGGATTAATATTGCTGTCCTTTGCAGGTTCTAGGTGTTCATTCAGACCAATCCACTGGAGAGATTGTTTTAGACTAAAGAAAGTAACTTCTTGATATGTAATAGCTGCAGAGCAGCTTGGGAAACTGGTGATATATCACATATGACACAAGGGTGAGGCAGCACAGCCCATAGGGATTATGACATATTGCTGTGAATATTCAGAGCTGCTCTTTCCAAAATAGCAGAATGCTGCTGTACCTAGAAAAGTCAGGAAGGATAACTTTTATTCTGAGATATACTGATTTGAGAGAACACTAAGAATTATTTAAAGATTATTAATTTATTGAGCTGTAAGAATGTCTGAACCAAGAAAGAGCAAGGAAAGTAGTTCAGCCTCCAGCCTCTCTCTGCTCCTTTCATAAGAATTTGATACCTGTCTCTGATCCACCTTTGAGAAACAGGGGTTTTTTAGCGACCTCTGAAAAAGTATGTAGACCTGAATTATCAAAGCAAATATGCAGTAACTTGACTCCCAGTGCAGCTGATCCTTAAATGACTGGTCTGTGTAACACATAAAAGAAGTCATTTATGACACAAAAAGCTTATTTGACTTTGACCTCTGTTCCAAGTGAAAGATCCTTTATTTTATGAATCCAGTAAATCATACTTGATTAGAATGGAGCTTTCGAAAGTAACTTACTTTACTTCTTCAACAAGGACCATTCATTAAAAAAAAAAAAAAAAAAAAAAAAGTGTTTTCTTTTTCTAATACTTTTGGCCACATCATCCCTCACATCAGTTGCACCTGTATGGAAGGCAAGGAATTTTGTAAGCCAGAATTTTGGAATTTTGTGAAGTAGTCTGTGGGAAAGGAAGAGGAGGTAGTTGCTTAATTCAAGTTTCTGGAGTCCATCTTCTATTACTAGGGTTCCTGCTGAGATCTGTTGAGAGCTTGTGCACAGCCAGAATTTACTCTGCAAGGTGTTGAGCTGCTCAGCATAGTATGTTCTCAAAATCCATCAGAAAATGGGGAGCTAGGTCTGTAAAAACTTTGTCCATATATTGCTTGTTCTCACACTGATGAGGAGTCTGGAGCCATATGTTGAGGTACGGTGTCACAGAAACCATGCTCTGTGACTGGATCTCTAAACCCACCAGATTTGAAAGATGCCTGTATTGCTTATTAATTTATGACTGAACAAATATTAACTATGGCTTTTTAAAAATATGAACTTTCACTGAACATAGATTATGTATGTCTGGCAAGGAATCTTTAATCTGTTTGGGTAAAGCACAAGGGATCTGGAAAAATATGACTAACTCCAGAGTCAGACTCTCTCTTCTCCAAAAAGCCTGTTGACTGTTTATTTGACAGTAAATTAGAACCTGGCAAAAATAAAAAAAAAAAAAAAATAAAAAAAAAAAAGAGGAAATTTAATCTCAGCCAAAAAATTCTGACAGGTGATTCCATCTTTTATGTGATTGAAAATACAATGGATAACCTTGTGTCAGTAGTGCTTTTGGTAACTGGGCTTGAACTGATTTTTAGCTGTCTGCCTTGGCCCAGATCTTTCAGGACCAGAGACTCTTGCTTCCCAAATCAAATATCTCAATATGAATGATATGGATTATTGACATTAAAAACACTGTGCCATGAAAATAAAGTCAGAGATTTTCAGACAAGTTCTGATGCTGTTTACTTGTTAATCCCTAAGCAAGGGGTATTTTTTTAGTATCTTGCCTGTGGCCATAGCTGTATTTCAGTAGAAATTCAAATAAAAGCATATGAAACACATTTATCTTTCAGTCCCCTAGAAATGTACCATTCTTGTAAACACAACTGTAATGTAAAATTCTGGTTTAACTCAGCTGTAGTGGTCCCACTGAAAGCAGAAAAACATGGAATTTATGACATGAAAATGTAAGAGGTTCTAGAGAAAGCAGCAGTGCCAGCTCCAAGTACATACGCATTTAAAAAAAAAAAAAAAAAGATGCCACAGGGAGAAAAACAGTCTTGAGGCAACCCTAGGAACGTCATGACTTAGGATAATTCTGTCCCGGGCATTGCAAAAATTTTAGACAACTCTGAAAATTCATTCTGAATTAATTACTTGTGGGAAATTGCTTTTTTAGGATGATAATTGTCACTGTTCCTGTATATAAAACTCAGTCATGCTTTTATCATACAAAGGAGAAAATGATCTTCATTCTGCTCAAACATGTTTACAGGCTTACTGCAGAGAATACTGTCTCTTTTTAATACAGAAAGCCTGAAAATTCACTGTCCTCCTGTAGCTTACTCTTCACCTAACTTGGAAGAAGAGTATTTCCTTTCAAATAATTCCCTGCAGAGATTTCTGAAGCTTGTTCAGTAAGGAATTGTCATTTGATGTGATAAGGCTGTAAGAGATTTTATAAACAAATGGTTCATATGGTAGTATCAAAAACCTGTGCTGTCGAGTCAAACTATACACCCTTGAGTACCCATAAGTCATCATCTGAGTAGTCCTGAGCTGCTTTAATCGGAGAGCTTTTCATAGTTTTATATTTGGAAGGGTTAATAAAGCCCCAAATAAAATCTTATTCTGAATTTAAAATGGATTAGAAGTTTTCACCCTCTCCCAACACTGTTTCTACCGCTGTGGTTTCTTACCTTATCCGGCTGCTACTTACAGCGCTTCATTAGAATTCAGATTTGTCTCTGCTAAGTTCAGATGAATAAACTAGACTTCATTACACATAATTTACTATGAATTGAACAGACACCAAAAAAAGCCAAAGACTCTAATGACTTATTTACATTTTCTAAGTAAATTGTGATGATATTCTGCATATCAGTTTTCTGTACAGCTTCTGAGCACAGATGATGTTACAGAGCAGAAAAAAGGAAATGGTACGTTACAGACAATTTGTGCCATTCATTTTATTCATGAGCAGGATACCTTGATCCAATTTCTTTACTGTTCTATTGTGTACCCAAACAGAAATAACATTTCAAGAGTTATTTGACAATAATTAAACATATTCCAGAATTGGTGTGTTTTGTAGAAATCATTAAGCAGTTAATCTCTGTATTTGTGAAAGATGTACTCTACAGTATGTGGAGATAAATCTAGTAAAATTAGCAAGATTGATATGTGTCTCTTTTTACTGAGAGATAAGACCTGGTCATGAGTTGAACAGCACAAATATGTTGAACCTAGCCTTATATTGTCTGTATTCTCTATGGCCTCATGGAAGAGGTGGGAGTTCACTAGCTTGCTTGTCTGTGCTGGGAATTTGATGGTATGGGGCTTGAGGTAAAGACCTTTCACAACTGTGGTGTGCTGTTTACAAAGAGTAGCTGAAGCTCCCTGCAATGATGGGTCTGGTATGCCAGATGACAAAAGACCAACTTCATTTGTATAAAATGAGAAACAGTGCTGTTTGCTAGCCTATTATTATTCAGTGCTATGTCTTGATCCAAGTAAAAGTGGCTATGTGTGACCTGTAGTCTCCAAAAGCTGTACAGACATGTGCATAAATAAGGGGTGAGACCTACACAGTAGAATTACAACAGCTGTGTTCGTTTCTCACACCAATTGGTGATCAGACTTCTGAACTGGCTATGTTCAGGAAAATTTCATTTCCATATGAGATCACATGAGCTGTATTGATAGCAAGGTCAACCTCTGCATCTCTTTAAGATTTTGCTTTGTATTTTACCTCTCAGGTTGGTACAAGAGGATGTGGGAATGGACATCCCCTTTGCTGAGGGTGTATTAAGCCCCAGTTCTACAGAGATGAGACCTGGTGAGAGAAGCTCTTACTCATTTTCTTAATTATATCTTATTCTCTTGGCATGTAATTATGGAGTGAGAAGGATATTTCTGTGCTGGTAAAGAATCAGTTCAATGTTAAAAAGAAGTGTGAAGTTCGCTTTATGTAGTCAATTTTCTTCTTCACTTGAGAAATGATAATTGTAGTTTGCCATTGCTTCTTGTGCACTTTTGTCATCACTCGTTTAGTCCCTGTGAAGATTAAGTAGTCTGTATTATTTATCTTATATTTGTCTACTGTCTAAGTGAACTAAGTTAGCATTAGAATACTTCAGACCAAACAGCTTGAAATGTGCCACACAATGCAGTGGCAAGGGGCAAAGCCATACCTATCTTCTGTCTTGTTGAAGATTGCTTTTATTTAGGACCGATTAAGAGACTCAAAGGTATTTGTATTTCTATTTCTGTTACTGTATTGCATAAGATACTGTATAGTTAAAACTAAAGACATAGCTACTTGTAGATCAGCACCATTCAAATAGGAGCAAATGCATAAGAAAACAAGTATTTACAGGGCATTTTCACTCATCCGAATTTTTCCGGGATTCAGCAATGTCTTGGTTCATAACTAAAATGATTTGTATATTGCTCTTTAAATTCTTAAACATTGTGGGTCAGAGCATGTCCAAGGCTTGATTTTTGTCTGTGGATTGCAAAAAAGTGAATCTGAATTTTGCATAATTTAAGAGCTCACAGCTACATCTGCCATTGCTGTAGATGCTTGTTTTATTTCTTTAAACATTAATGTTGATATTTGTGTTTTATGTTACGTGGTGTTAAATGGTGTGGTGTTACTAAAATTGATCTGTCTTGGTGTGTTTGAAGGTGATTCTTAAGTATCTGGGAGGCAAATTGTATGCAGAGGAGATGAAGTTCTTTTTTTCTTCCTCTTTTTTCAGAACCTCCCAACTCTCTTGATCTTAACGGTTCCCATCCCAGAAGGATAAAGCTCACTGCTCCAAATATCAATCTCTCATTGGACCAGAGTGAAGGGTCTGTACTTTCTGATGATAATTTGGATACTCCAGATGAAATTGACATCAATGTAGATGACCTTGACACTCCTGATGAAGCAGACTCTTTTGAATACACTGGACAAGGTAATGTTCTAGATTGAAAATGTAGAGTTTATCTGTGTTTCTTTCTTTACTGCTTACATGATCAGTCTCATGTCTGTCAGGCTATGAATATGGTTAAAGCATTTGAAAGTTAATGCGAGGAGTCCAGATATTTTTACTGTCTGCTATATTTTAACCTTTCTTCCCCTGTGTAAAGTCAGAGAGCTGAAAGAAATGGTACAGCTGATCAAATAAAATAAGAAGAGCTATCTAGAGAGAATCAAATTCCAAGTCCTGTCTTTGCCCAGTACCATAGGACTTGCCTGAAAAGCGTTGTCCGAGAAGCAGAAAGCAGTTGCTGTCTGTTGTAGAGAACACCATAGCTCACCGCGCTTTTCTGTAGCTCTGGCCAGCTCTAGATTACAGTTACATCAGTAGTACTTAGGGATATAACCTTGTGCAAAATATGTTGGCTGACATAAACTGCACCAAAGAGCTTGCAATGTATAAACTAAGTAGATGCAGCGTGGTGGGAGAGGTCTTTTGTTAGTAAGAAAGGTCTTTTTATATCCATGGAAAGCTGAGACATGGAAGGTTTTGTGCATGGCGTGATAAAGCCACCTCAGGTGGTGGAACAACAGAATTCCTCATTCCACCAATTTATTTGTGCTTTCTCAGCAGGGCTAGTTGTACGCTGTATAGATACACACTGGATACTTCGATCTTCCTGTAGAATTGTTTTGCACTGTCTCACTCACCCTCATGATATACAAATAGGGTGTTAACACTTATTGCTGGCTAGTGCCTTAAGAACCGTGTAAGAACTGTATTCACTAATGTAAATACATAAAGATCATAAGCTGTTTGAGGGGAAAATGAATGTGACCATTTTACAGTCTGCAACAGAAAAAGTTTGAAAATTGATCCATTTAAATGGAATTCTCCCTTGCCTTTTTAATTCTCTTGCTAGTGAGGTGACTATAATTTTAAAGTTGTATGCTCTTTTGAGCATACAAGAACAGTTGCATCAGTTTAAGTGGTATTGCTGAAGAGGCGTTACTGTGTACTCAATCATGCATGAGCGTCTCTAATGTCACTTCTCATTAGAAGGCCGATTTCCTTATGGGTAGGTGCAGAGCATAGTGATGAGTTGCTTGATGGTTAGAATATTTTGTAGCAAAGGTTGAAACTAACACAGACACACAGACACACACAGAGAGAGAGTAGTGTGTGCTTGCAGTTTTAGACTGTTCTGGCCACTGTGGGAGACCAAAAATCTGTGTCTGCAGTAGAACAGATTTTGCCTTTAAGCCCTCAGGTAAATAAATTCAACTCCAGTGATTTTGGTGGCAGTGGTATTTATGGCAAGCATTTCTCCCCAGCTTTTTTTGTTGCTTTCTGCATGTGATGACTCATTTATTTGCTATGGTCGGACCAGTTTCCCCAAACTCCTAAGTGAAGAAGAACTTAAAGTTCCTGTGGTTTTGGTGACATCTTTACAGTTGTGTAGTTTGACCTTAGGCATACTTAATCGGCAAAATGTTCTCCACTGAGATGACCCAGGAACAGAGAGTAGAACACGTTTTATCAAAATAGGCCAGCAATAAAACAAGTAGGCTATTTATTACATGAACCTGATAGCTAAGAATATAGTCATAAGAACTAGTGCAGAAGGGTTTATTTGCATGGTAAATAGCCTTTGTTATCTTTGTACTTCTGTCACTCTGCTGTTAACAAGTATGCGCTCTGCTGTTGCCAGCACTCGTAATCTCCCACAGATCAGTGTTTCTAGACTGTTGTGCCAAACCCAGGGAAGTAAATACTGGGAAGACGTAGCTGTTGAGACTGTAGAGAACAGTGATTTTTAGCTTGTGATGCTGAAGGTCCATTTGAACTGTAAAAGGCCAACAGAGAAAAGCAAGACTGTTGTCATGATTCAGGGGTCCACCTCATTGCTGGGCAAGTGATGGCTCTGTAATACAAGAAATATTGAAACCTATGTTTTTAAAAGAATGGTGAAGAAGAATCATCACAACTGCAACATGCAAGAAAATAGATGAGAGCAGAAATACTAAAGTACTTGTCTTAAACTAGCAGCTAACTTATTTAGAGATTGATCATCAGTTTCACAGGGGTTTTTTTGTCACTAATACTTTGCAGTTAAACATTCTCTTTCAGAACCTTCTCTTGTTTCTGAAATAAGCTTTTTATGATTATTACATTAGGTAACAAAAATTGCACCTCTGAAAACCATATCTGCATATAGGTGAAGGCCTCCCGCCAGATCAGCATTATTTGGAATGTAAAACAGTGTTTATTATTTTGTCTGCAGATGTTTATTTTCTTTCTGAATTTCACACTGGTGCATCTTTCTCTGCGAAATCAACACAACACCCAGTAAAGCATAGTCACTTTTTCAGGAGGGGGCGATCCAGTACCATTTCCATAAAAAATAACTCATTTGGCCGGTTCCAGCATTGTAAGTTTTATCAGGGTCTCTTTCCATCATTTTTCATAATTTGCAGTTTCACCACCACCAAAAAAAAATTATCAAACCCCAAATACAATTTCAGCGTTAGTCTGACAGTTACTTAGCCTAGCCTCTTTTCACTAAAGCTGTTCTACCAGCTGTAGTTTTCTCCCTCAGCCATGCTCTTTCCACCCTCTGAGGAACCAGCTGACAGTTTTCCTAGGCTGTCGTGATAATCCCATTGTCTATTTTGAAAGCACCTGAGCTGTGTAATAGTGTCCCGTGGGGACTCTATGTCCTTAAAGGAATGGTCCACCTTGCGATGACCTGTCAAAGTTTGCATAGCTTGACTTCATGCACATAGTTTTCATATTGTTTCCCATGGCACCTTTACAAGATCGACATCATACAAAATTGCATTAA
This sequence comes from Burhinus bistriatus, assembly GCA_013397275.1. Lineage (NCBI taxonomy): Eukaryota > Metazoa > Chordata > Aves > Charadriiformes > Burhinidae > Burhinus > Burhinus bistriatus. The sequence goes on along the minus strand of VYXH01012581.1, from coordinate 41,350 downwards.
GATACCTAGGTTTGGAGGGAGCGCGGTTATGCATTTTGTAAGCTTGTTCCCAATGTCATGGAATGTGTGATATTTCCAAACTGAATGCTAAGTATATTATTAAACAATGTGAGCATTGTACCTTGAAAAGGCATGAGTACATACTTTAGTTCCACAATGTATAACCTACAGAGCAGCAACTGGTAAACCAATTTGAAATAGTATACTTGAAAAAAATCACCTTTTGTAGTCTGTTCTTCTTCCCAGCCTTAGATCTCCTCAAACTCCTTTTATTTGCAGTTCCTAGGGAAAAAAGGGTTATGTGGTCACATTATATATGCATGTGTATGTATTTCTTGATCATCCATCCCTGTTTCCACCATTAATACAATTTTACTTGAATATGTTTTTAACTCATTGGCTGGTTAGACAGTGAGGTATGAGGTGAAATATTACTGCTTTCTTTCAAGATTCCAGCAGGGAGGAATTAGGTAAAGAAAAGAGTTGGTGATAGACTCAGCTTTTGTTGCACATGGGAGAATCTACCTCAGAGAGAGGGACCTTCCGTCAGTATTATTCCCTAATAACACTGTACTTTTTTCACTGTACTTAGAGAATATAAGACAGGCGGCAGTAGAAATTCAGACATTAGTCCTACTGTAACAACAAATGTGTGCTCAACCTAATATATATTTTTTTAAAAAAATGCAAAGGGTTTTTTGTGTTTTGAGGAACTAGATATTTCTAACAAGTTTGGTGGAATTATCGGTAGGTTTTAATGCAGAAATCAGTTTTACAAATTAGTAGTACATGTGTCTGTGTGCTGGTGTGTTCTATGTGTGTAGATATATGTAGTATATACATGTATCTTATTTCTGATTTCATAAAGATAATTGATTTCATTCTTACGGTAAACAAGTGTGTTTTAAGGATCATATACTTCCATTTGCATGAGTAGTTCAAGAAGCAGCATTAATCAAAGACGCATCCCAAGATAAACCAATACATAGAAAGGTTTGAGGACTTCTATGAAACATTGTGTTCTTCACTTCTTCTTGTCAATTAAAATCGCTTCTTTTAGTTTATTCCTAACTTTTGTAGGTCTCTGGTATTTTCAAATAAGAGAACAGTGATAAGTGATCAGCTTTTTATATGCACACATGTATTTCATTATGTATCTCACTGTATCTTTGTTTACTGTTACCTCGCTTATTGACTTACATGATCAAATTCTGCTCTTACTTAAGACTGCAGAGCCAGAATAATACTTTAAAAAGAACAGTTGATTTTATTTGTTTACTTCAAATGTGTAATGCATAAAATGTATAGAATCTTTACTATGAAGATAAATTAATAATATGCACACAGCCAGAAGGCAAAGATGCTTCAGCAAGAATAATAGTACAAAAGAGGGATTTTTTTTTTTTCTACAAAAAAAAGGTATGTTGTAACAATAACTGAAGAAGGAGATTAAATAATTCCAGCTGTAGATAGAATCACTTTTCACGTCAATTTCTCTGTAAGCAGCCATTAAGTTTGAAGAACTGGAATGCAGTTAAATTTGTTGTTAAGAGCCATCTTGTCAATGTGCAATGGAAATGTAGATTTTGTTAATTACTTCACAGCTTTTCTGAAACTAAGAGCATCCAGCAGAGAGGCTGTGCTATGAGACTTCATAGGCTCGTCAGCCATGCAGTTTATTTACCGTTATCATTGTGTCTGTGGACTACATGTACCTGTTCTCTCATGGGTGCTGGTATGAACAGGCCAGATTGCGTGGCTACTCTGTACTTCACTTCTGGGAGGGAACTGGTATTCAACCTCAACTGAAAGGCCCTGAGGGAGGCGAATACTGTGCTTAAGGTATACAAAAAGTCAGCATTGTCTCATGGCTGAAGCAGAGGAAGAAGGATGTTCGTATTTGCTGGTGCCAGATGCGAGGAGATTGGAGACAAACTGGGAAAAAGTTGAGAAGCTGTAGCTCTGTGGTAATTCATCCCTAGACAAGAAGCATTGCTGTTTTCACTTTTAGTTCCCTATTTTGCTTTTTTAGTATAAGTCTCATACCTGCAACACAGAGTATCTACAGTGCAGTACGTCTAGTGAGCAGCTGGTCAGTTTTACTAACTGGATGCAAAAATGTGAAAATCCCGTGGTCGTATTCTGCATAGTGATAATTGCTGCTGTTCTTTTTATGTTCATAATGATGAAAAGTTTTAAAAAAACAGAAACTTCTCATTTACTGACTGTTTGATGTCAAATTCTGCTCTTATTTATACCAGTGGAGATCCGGAATAGTGCTGTAAAAATGAAGTTGATTTCAGTCATCCAGTTCAAATATATGTAACAGAGAAAACATTTAGAGCTTTTACAGGAAGATGTAATATATATGATTTTATTTTTCAGAAGAGCAGACTGCTACTAAGGATGCTTCCCTGGAAGAGTCTGAATCAATTCCAGAGTACACAGCTGAAGAGGAGCGAGAGGACAACAGGTTATGGAGAACAGTGGTTATTGGAGAACAAGAACAAAGAATTGATATGAAAGTCATTGAACCTTACAAAAAGGTCATTTCACATGGAGGTAGGAAAACCCTGAATGCATTTTTTAGATCCATGTTAAAAAATTTGTACTTTATTGAGCATGATTTATTTCTATTTTAGTTCAGTTATCATACTGGCAAGGGGAGAGAGTTTATTTTTCAGCCATGGCTGAAATCAACCCGGCTTCCAATTCAGTGTGGCAATGACTAATGAGTATTTTAAATACTAAGCAATTTCAGAAGCAATAAATAAACTGACATACATGTGTCAGTAACAATCTGGTCATTGTAGGCTAAAACTGTCTTAAAGTAAGGAAAAAAAACTTTTGTCCTATACATAAAAATATTTGAAAACTTTATTCTGTGCGTTTTGGCAAAACCTTTTGCACAAGGAAGTATAGTGCTCTGTGATTTGTTGGATGATGTATGTGGGTTCACAGAACTAAACAAGTAGAGTGGCAAAAGAAAAAAGATACAGTTTTCCCTGGGGCTTCCATTTATCTGGCTAAGCTCCTTATGTTACTTTTCTGCCATTTATAGTTGTCAGCAGATAGCATTTCACCAGCAACTGTTTAATTTTTTTCTCACTTAATTTGTTAATGATTATCAAATAGCATATCAAAGAAAATATTTAAAGTAGGAAAATGACATCATGTGCTTGCTGTATTGTCTTGTTTGCTCATCTGCTCCCTAACCACCTCAGAGAATTTGTAGTTCTGGTGTTCTGTATAAATTAATTCAAATGGATAAATATTACTATAGATATTGAAGGAAGAAAATGAAACAAAGCTTTTTAAGTGCCTTTTCCTTGATGTCTCAGGTTTAGATTATCTTTGGATTCTATATGTTTGGGGGACACTGCCAGCTGTTAAGCATGCTATTAAGTAAGGATGAGTTGTTCTGTTCCTGCAAAACCTGAGGCAGGTAACTTAGCACCTCATAGGTAAGATTTCTGAGTTTATAGGAGGATGCTTTTGTCACAGTGTTGCTGATCCATAACATCATTTAAAGGTAAACCATTGTTTCCAGTGTATGTTCAGTGTTGAATTGCTATCTGGTAAAAGTGATATAAATAAATTATGCTTAATTCTATTACCTGAGAATGTGGTCCTCAAATTTGCACATTTACATTAAAAGCAGCTAAATACTAGCCTACAAATGTTCACAATGGCCAGTGTGCAGAATGTTTAGTTGGAATTAATAAAGATGTTTAAACCTCCAAGCGTTTTCCCACTGTAACAACACCATCCAAGATTTATGAATGTGATGACACCTCAGACGCAGTTTAGCAAACAGACACAGATGGCATAATTTAGGAAACAAACATAAAATATTTTGAGGCCTTGCTAATGGTGTTTGTTTATATGTTTTTTATATGCTGTAAACTGATATAGGTACATTTGTGGTGAAAACTGTCATGTACAGTTCCTACTAGATGCTGATGTATACATTTATACCAGCTTTGTGAAAAATAAATACCAATCCATTTTAGTGAGCGAAGAAGTAGCTCCTAATTGAGCACTGCTTTACTCTTGAACAAGGACTAATTCCAGTGGCAGACATCTCTGATGGCAACTATGAAGTACGTAATAAAGAACACATTGATGGAAGTCTAGGTCATTCAGCTTGGTTCCCTGTGTGAAATGATCAGGATTCAAATTTTTCATGCCTGACATCTTGTTTTGTTAGCTCACTCAAATCTAGGATAAAGAACATTATGTTTCCTTTACTTTTGAATGGGTGCTGGTCAGTAACTTAGCCATTGTAAAAGAAATGGTGTGAGATGTAACAATAAGTTTCAGCCCACCACTGGCTACATCAGAAATTTTGCCTGAAATCTGGCCATATCAAAGCGAGCTAAGGACTGGATTACATTCTGTGTTTATGAAGTGGCAGACTAAAGATGTGAAAACAAAATAATTTTGATGCATGGGTCATAGGAAAACGTTGGAAAGCTTCAACAGTTTCTACAGTATGGTGGCTAGGCCTATTCTGTGTGATGGTCCCTTTGGCAATACTTCAGTATCTTTGGAGTGCTTTAGAGGGCCAGGAATTTTTCCTTTAACCTCAAGATTAAGAACAGATTCTGCCTAAAATTGGTTAATTACAAGACAGGTTGAGCATCTCTTGACGATTCAGCGATCTACTGAACATTCCTCCCTGCCAAATGACAGATAACGCCAAATGCAAAATCTAGATGGTAGCCGCAAAATAGGAAAGAGAAGAGTAGACTTGACAGTGTAGGTGTAAGATTGCCTAACACGTGTTGATGGAGAAATTTCTTAGAGATCAATCTCTGCATAGGCTGACAGAGAATTTGGGCAAAAGGCTTTTACTGACTTCTTGTGATGAATTAGAAAGCACTCTCCCTTGGGTGAACATTCCTTGTCTACAAGCATGTATAAGAAAAAGTGGCTTAGATTTATCAATGGGTTTTTCTTCTGTGTGCTGTTACGTGGCATCTGCACATAATGATTTTGCTTTACATGAACTGAAAACAGTGCTGTGTAATTTAGTGGACACACCTGCCACAATGTGCTCTCACTGCCAAACTCCTGAGCCAGCTGGATAGATTGCTTTATGGCAGCATGATACAAATTGTCCTGTCTTTTAAGGACTTTCAGATTTATGGAAGGAAGAAAATACCCTCCCTATTTGTAAAGCTGAGTGGGAAAAAATACTGCTATATTCCATAATGATTTAGCTGAGGAATGAGCTAGGATGGGATAAGTGAAATGAGTACTGTTTCTTTGAACGTATGTGGGTCTATTGAGAAGATGGAAACATAACAGAGAGTAGTATTAAGTGATGAGTGGGGGGGGTGGAGTTCTTTTCTCTTTGTTCCTTTTGAGAAGACTGATATATTCCTTCATGTCAAACTCTTAAAAGGTGTAAGTGGCGAAAACAGGACTGGAGTTTCTTCCTGCTCCCTGAGTATATCCTTGCTAGAGAATGCAATGCTACTTTTTGAATTTGACCTTGACATCTTCACTGGGACACCAGAATCGATCACCCGTACCTGTATCTATAATATAGATATGCTGTCCATGTGTACTGGATCCTAACATGAGCTGGAGCTATGACACACCATGCCATGTCACATGGTTTAAAGTGGTTATATCCACATTGCCCTTTGGCTTGAACTCAAACCCTAATCCTGAGCTCTTCTGCCTGTCCATGTCCTCCAACAGGATGGAGAGGGACACTGCACTGTGGGACTGGACAAGACAGTGGACGTATGCTAAGCAGCTGTTGTGCAGTGGCTTCTCTAGATCTGAAAGCCCAGCTGTAGATTAGCTGGCCTTTGCCTTTTGAGACCCAGAAAAAAAGCTACTTCCCAGTGCTGGGAAGACAAGAGATGCCAGGATCATGGAAGGATAAAAGGCGTCCTGCAGTGTCCAAATGATTCTTCAGTGGATGAGGTCTAGGCTAGCTAGCATTCTCTACTCACTGTTGGTGTTATCAACAATATGTATTATCATCTTATCCAGTGCATTATATTTTGTGAAATCTACCAAATTAAATTCAGAAAGAAAAAAGTCCAGCATAATCCTTCTGCAGACTACTTTACCAAGCCTTGATTTGAAACAATGTGGCACGAGTCAGGAGACTTACTTCTGAAGTGCACATTTTTCTTTCAGAGCCTTATCCTTCTTTTGCTCCCCTTTGTAACTGGGGAAGTAGTGGTGCTTTCCTGTCCCTTAAGAAACAGCTGAGAGCCTGGAAAGAAGAGCACCTCTGTACGTGTCCTTATAACTGGGATAGCATTGAGATTAATCAGCTGTGGTTCTCCTTGGCATGGAGGACTTTATGGGCAAATACCTTGAAGCACCCATTTTGTCAGGGATTCTGGATTCTTTGAAGATCTCTACAAAGCCATGTAAGAAATTGCTTCCTTGACATAAACATCTTGTCCTTATTTCAGCTAGCTGAGACTTGGCTTAAGTGTTGAGTGAGAAAGGAGAAAATAAACTTGTCTTTCACTCTTCCCTGGTTAGCACACATGGATTGTGTATTATCTTTGTCTTTCCATAGAGAATTTTGCTTTCCTCAGCTGGCTACAATGAAAGAAGTTCTACAAGCACTTGAGTTAGGCTTGGATACTGCTCTCTAGTATCCAAAAAGCACTGTAAAGATCTTAAAATCTCCTTATGAAAGTGTCGTAGAGGTGCCAGTATTACCCTTTAATTTTGTCGGGAATGTTTTCCTGTCTCCGAGGGAAATTCAGGGTTTCCTTCCCAAGCATTATCATCTTTCCCTCATGGTTAGTTTCTCCGAGCCTCTATTGAAAGGCTTTCAAGTCATTATCTAAGTATATCCAGCTTCTATTTCTGTGCGTCATTGGTGCCATCTACCTACAGCCATTTCTAGAGGATCTGTATAAACTGCCTCCTGATTGCATGTATCTTTTAAACAAAACTTTCAACTGAAATGCAGGAATATTTTGTATTTATTATTAATAACACAGAAATCTGTAGCATCTGCAAAAGATTGTGGGGAAGATTTTCTTTTGGGTAACAAGCAACAGTCCTGTACCCCAGAATGGTAGTACTGCAACTTTGAGGGTTTACAGCTATTGTTAGGCAGTGGTGCAGCCCAGAGAAGGCCAATATTGGACAACTGCAGTGTCCACGGCAAAAAAAGCATTCCATAAAAACTTGCAGCAAAGGATTTAACCGATCCCCAGGAGCTTTTAAGATATAATGGGGTGCAGAGGTAATTGTAATATCCTGAGGCCATTGGAGCAGCACAAGCCAACTGAGATTGGATTGTGAGACTTTGTGAAACATCATTCAAAAGATGCAGGATAACAAATGTAGGCTATTTTCTTTAGCCCCTTATTCCTCAGTCTAAGGTGAGCGTTCAGCACACCATTGCTGTAGAGAAGCAATGAACCAGGAGTTCAGATAAGATTGTATTACTTACAAAGTAGAATAAGGTTTTTTTGCTGGTCTCTCTAAAAAGTTTACTAACAGTTGTTCTAAGTGTGTTTTTCAGGATTTCAACATAGCTGACTATCCTGCTTCCTTACCACTTGATGATAGCGTTTACATTTTCGGTCATCTTCAGCAGTAGACATAATCATTCTGTTCCGGGACTTTGAGATTTCTTTTTAAATCTATCTTGTTAAGAGCCTTTGACAAAGATAAAAATGCCTTTTTGTTTTTTCCCCAGGATACTATGGTGATGGTCTGAATGCTATCATTGTGTTTGCGGCATGCTTCTTGCCAGACAGCAGTCGGACTGATTACAACTATGTCATGGAAAATCTTTTCCTGTGAGTGATATGGGAGGAATGTGGCAGAGGCTTTTGAGTTAGTACTCATAATTATATAGTGAGAGATAACCTGTCTTTAATTAAAAGGTAATTTTAGTCATTAGAAGGGGAGTGATAGGGAAGGAAAAATAGCCGTTTTAGATAAACTGCTCAGTGGAGTATTATTTTGGTGTTCTTTACCTACTCACCCTCCCAAATTAAGGCATATTTGTCAGGACCAAATCTAACTGTAGTATCTCCCTAAGTGTCAAGGAATGCAGTATCTTCAGCTTCCTGGGCCTACAATGATTGCACTGTTTCACTAGTGATTTCCGGCCCTTGCTGAGAACAATCAGCAGGGACTTAGGCCGCCAGACTGGTTTTCACTGTTCATTGTTTATTATATATTATCATGATGTATATCATATTCTTAATATATGCTGTGGCTGTGTTTAGGAGTCACAGGACCATTTCGTGACACTTGATTTAAAAATACAGGGTAAATGACAGTTGCTGACACAAACAGCTCTAAGTATTTTTCCTGACTCCAGCTGCTTCTGATTCAGTTATAAGTGGCAGGGGCCAGTTGGGCAGGACACAAATTGTACCACATGAACCCAAATTTATCACAGGAAAATTACTCCTAATAGCAACGTGGTTTGGCAGCCAAAAATTGTGAAGGCAGCACTCCCCTGAAGTGCCTCCAGCTACTTCCACTTAGAGCTGTTAAAAAATCAATCGTTCCAGCATTTTCTACACTAAAACCCAGTGAGTAATTTCTAAAGCCGGCCTGGCCTTTGCCATTTGCAGCTTACAAGGCACCAAGAGCACAGACCCAGTCTCCTTAAAACTCCAGTCCTTAAAAGATGCATGTGGTGACAGCCAATGCCTTCTACATTGTGTCTACGTGTGAGAAACAGGATCGGGCGCTTTAGTTTCAGGTCAGACCAACTGCTAGCATTTGTCTGGTAGAACCTCGAAGACCCCTATGTCATCTACAGTAACTGATTTACACAATGCCCAGTGATTTAGAGGGGAGGAATTACTACAGTGATTTTAACTTGATAACTAGGGAACAAAGCTGAGAGTAACTGCAGCTGACATTAAATAGTTGTTCTTTGACTTCACCCAAGACCCTTGTTCATAGATAGAGCTGATGGTAAATGGACTTTGCAGAGAAAGCCTTTTCAAGCCTTAAGAGACTTTTCCACATCACTTGATGATGTTGCCAAAGTCAATTTTACAATTCACTGTCTTTTTCTGGGGTAGTAGTGTAAGAGAGACTTCAGGCTGGCTGTGAACCTTCAGCTTATTTTAAGGCTTATAGACTCTTGGTTTTCTGTAAGACAAGAAGAAAAGGGCAAATCAGATCACCCCTTTCTTTCAGTTGTAGTCCTGTTAATTGCATTGAAATAGAGGTAGTGCAACAGTTTACAACATATCCAATAACCAATATATTTAAATATTTGTGAGTTCTTTACTATTGAATTATAGAGGGGCCTGGAGAGACCTGCCAGTCACCAAATCTCTTCTCATTTTTTGTACAGCATGTTTCTGATAATTTCTTCTAGATGATGCAGAGCCACACAGAACATTCTGTTGTTTCATTAGTGGCTACCTGATACAGTGTAGGGATTAAAGGTTTTTTAAAAGAATCACAACTTGAAAAACTACACTTTGAAATTCAAAACCAACACTTCTTGCTTTCAGAGTGAGAGAATTGTTCTAGTCAATGAGAAAAATTCTGTCCATCTTTTCAAATAATAAAGAAATTATTATTATTATCAGATAATAAAGAAATTACTATTATTACCAAATAATAAGAAATTACCTGTTAGGTAAGGTTTGCAAGAGAGCTCAGCATCCCTAAAATGGCAAATGGTCAAATTCAACCCACAATGATAAAAGCTGTTAAGCATATGAGATAAGTGAGATCCGACTAAAAAACTAGCAGAGATTCCTTTTTGTCATAATACTCCTCTTATTCCTGATGAGAAGTATGCATGATTGTTGTTATTATAAGTGATTGTTCATAATATTCACAATTCCCTTTGCACCAAGGCAAACATAGCCATTTTTCAGACTGTCTGTGTTTCCATAACTGAAAGGCCCTATGGCAGGGGCTAATTTAATAACCTGTCAAATAGTAGGTTGTTACATTAAGCTTTCTGTGTCAAAATGTCCATACAATCCCTTGCTTTGATATTTCACTATTAGATGTGAGCCTTTACAAATATCAGTCAAAAGCAAGGAATGTGCAACTGCAAGGTGAGAAAGAGAGCAGTGAGAAGCATTGAGTGAGTAGTGATTTAGATGGGATTTATCAAGTGCATGAAACTAGTCTGCTAATGGCTACCTACTTTACGCCCAGGTAAAATATCATGCTGGTGAGAACTAGATTTCCTACTCTTCTTTTAAACAAACTGCTTCTTAAGGAATTTAAGGGTCAGATTAGATTGTGAGTCATTCCCATCCACCTGTGAAAGGGGCCATTATGCTCAGGGGTAGAGCTGCCTTTCGTAGTGAGCACTCAGGCATTCACGTTTTTAAGGTGTGACTCGTGATTTTTCACTGTAGTTTTTACATACGCATGCCTTGGGGCTGGATAGTAGGGAGAACAATTTGAACATTCCTGTGATGAACAACTCCCAGGTGAGGTAAGGACTACTGAAACTAAGCGGAGCATCTGCATATATGGTCCTGGACAAGGATTTAAAGCGACCCTTTCCTGTGACTGAGTACTGTGCTCCTCTAGGTAGAGTGAGTTTGGCCCCAAGAGCACTGTTCTGTCTGAATTATCATTGCTGAGCTGAGGAATTTAATGAGTGTTGGGAGTATTTTGCTCGCAAAATGAAGTGATGCCATGGAGTGCTCTGTCCCATCAGAAGGCAGACTGATGGACAAGTTTTATTAGCCTTGAGATTCCAAGTGTTTGTAGCTGGCAGCAACAAACTCAGTAACAGTAGTGTGAGGTCACAGGAATTATAGACAAGTATCTTCTCCTGAGCCTTATTATTTTTGCATTGACTAAACATGACAATTAATAGTGAAGAGAAGTTTCTCAACATTTGATCTCAGAAGTTCCTAGAACTTCACATGGTGCTGCCATGCCCTCCCTTGCAAAACCTCATGATTTCATGCCCTTTTAAGAAAAAGCAAAGTCACCTGTGAGATTTGAAAACTCACTGTGAAAGTCTGTCTTTGTAAGGAAATGACATATTTTGGAAGATGCAGATAAGATTGTGGTTTTCTACTTATACATCTACAGGTAGCACGGAAACTAGTGCTAAATGTTTGCACTGGTTTAAAGAAAAAGAAAACACTGTCTTGTCTTCCTTACTCTCCCTTGATTTATTCCTAGTAGACTGATTTAGTTTGGGCCTAAGTGGATAATGTAAAGTATGTGCTCACTTACTTCTGTACTTTTATCAGCTATGTAATCAGTACCTTGGAGCTGATGGTAGCTGAAGACTATATGATTGTCTACTTGAATGGAGCAACACCAAGAAGAAGGATGCCTGGACTGGGTTGGATGAAAAAATGTTACCAAATGATTGATCGACGGTGAGTAGTATTTTCCTTTCTGATCTGCAGCCATTATTTTAAACACTGTCCATTTCTATTACTCCCCTCTATGACAGTGTTCATGGTATATGATCTTTCTGTATGTTTTGTGGGTTTTTTGTTTTTTTTTAAGAAACCATTTCTTTTTACTTAGATTACGGAAGAATTTGAAATCATTTATAATTGTTCATCCATCATGGTTTATCAGGACAATTCTGGCTGTGACACGACCTTTTATAAGGTATGTAGTGAAGACCAGTGATTTTCTATTTCCCTAAGAATACAGAAGCACCCTAAATCATCAAACATGGATGTTAATCTTTCACTGAAGAGTACTCATTTTACAGTTCATGTTGGGATTTTGACAGTTGAAGTTGACTTTCCAAAAGCGAGTGGAAAAAACCCCATGATTTGTATGAGTATTTAGTTGCAAACATCACAGGCATGATACGGTAAACCTGTATCTATGCAGAACTGGTAATTCAGTCCCTTAAAATTGTCTTTGTTTCAAGCCCAGGTAAAAGACATGTAGAAAAGTGGTCTGCATGTAATGATAACCACCTCAGGGCAAGATTAAGTTACAATTCTGGGTTTAAAAAAAATTAGCTGCTGCTCATGCAAGAGGACCGCCAGCATGCTGAGCTATTTCAGTGCATAGGACTCCCAGTTCCAACAAAGGTTTTATGCCACCAAAAATAACACTTCTGTTATTAAAAAAGCAAAGAAATATTACAGACCCTGAAGACCTCACAAGTTGTTGAAGAAGATGGGCAACTGTGTAGTTGAAATCCTGAGGTCGAGGAGAGCAGACTGACAGGTGTGAGAGAGTTGCTTCAGGCAAGAGAGGTGGCATCGACTATATAAGCCACACAGCAAATAACATAGGTTGTGGCAGACCTCAGAGATGTCTGCCCCCCGACTGCTGCTGAGGACAGCGGAGGTGTCTGTTGCAAGGTGCTCTGTCCTGGCAGGGTGACATTGGGATGGGGAAGCACATGAGTTCTCCCATCACTGCCAAAGTGTGACAGGCAGAGTGTCATAACAGAGCTTCTTCTTTCAGATGTGGTGTCTTTAACACCGAGTAGAAAGCAACAATTAAAAATACCAGAGTAACAGGGACACAATACTTGGAATTATCAACAGTAATGATGGAGATTCACTGAGCTGTATTTGGTGTCTGAGGTATTTTTGTTGGCGTCCGACTTGCTCCCAGAGGAAAGTTAGGGAGTAAAATTTTAAAAAAACAAATATGCCATGCCTGTTTCAATTCATTAGTCATTTATTCAGAATGACCATACTGAGCAGCAGCAAGTAGAGGTTTTGCATTCCCAAACAGGAGGAAAGGTTTGATCTAAATAGTTTGGCAAAGCAAATTAGTAGTACAAAACTTAGACACAATAGAGACCAGTTAAAACTATACATTTCAGCCGAGTAGATTGAGTCTCTGTGCAAGAAGAAAACGAAGTGCAAATGGGAGCTGAAAAAAGGTGGGCAGGACAACATCGCCAATGTGACTTTTGTGGAAGATGACATAAGATATTTGAACCCTCACCAAGGACAGAAGAGCCCTATGAGAAAGCTGAGAAAAAACTCCAGGAGGCACGAAAAGAGAGAGTCAATTTAGTAAAAAGCAATGTAAAGAGATAGAAACTTGATTAGATTGAAGACCAATCGCTGTAGCTTAGTTTGCTAACCCCAAGCCGTTCACCAAACCACTGACATGCACGGTGGGAATTTTAGAGTAAGAAGTGAATTGGTCCCAAGGCAAGCAGAGATTTCAATGAGGTAGATAGCTAAACATGAGCAACATAATTTAAATTCTGTTTCAGCTGAGATGCAAGACAAAACAGTAGGAATCAAGAAACTGAAAGACAACAGAATGGCAAGGGACAGTTAAATCACTGAGAGCGTACTACAGTCAATTCTGCCTCAGAAACTGGCGAGGTCATTCAGTGAAGTCTGGGACTCCTCTTGACTGACAAACACTAAACAGTTGTCTGAATACACAGGAAGAAAGAACTAGTGGTTGCAAAGACAGATCCTAGATACTCTTTATGAACCAGACATTCACACTAGAGATCATCTTAGCTGTGTTAGGTAATAAATCAGATTTCTAATAAAACAAGTGTCTGCAAAAGATATTTGGCATTTGATGGAAATATTTAAATGATAGGAATTTTACCGCTATTGGCAGGAGGCCTCCCCTAAAGTCTGAAAGAAACAAGGACTTCTTATTTTGGCCATGTATTTGGAGTGCCCGTACACATATTCGCACATAAAGCAAATACTCGGAAGTCAATCACTGTGGTGGAATTAGTGGACCTAGGAGAAGCCTCAAGTGGTAAAATTAACCCTTGGAAGAGATTTTAATTTTTTTCTTCCCCCACCCCTCGCTTTAGAAGCTTCTGATTGGCTTGCTGCTTGCCAAGTTACTTTAGCTGCAGTTCAGATGATGCAGACTATGGTTAACATCTTTGATAAAATGCTAAGAATTGTCAGTATGTTATCATGGCTTTGACTGGACAATTGTGAGTGATTCATGCGTCTTAAAACAGGACCATTGGCCCGCTCCGTTGTGTGTGCCTAGTGATGCGAATCTGGTATAGAGACACATTAAAATGGATGAGCTTAAACACCTATTCACAGTACCTTCATGTATTCCTGTTTCAGTTGTCTCACTTTACTTATTAGGAATATATGTATGGTAAGGGGAGGGGCAGTAACCTTCTGCTCAGAGCTATTTCAGAGGCTTTGTGTTGTCTGGTCGTAGCCCCAAATCAGCAGTAAATAGGAAGAATATGTTCTGTTTTTCATGGCCAACACTTAAGAACATTTACGGTTAATGTGCGTTCATCAGTTTTACTGGTTGTTAAAAGACTATCTAAGTACAACCACAGCTAAATTTGGAAAATTGCTTTATGAGTCAAATGTGAAAGACAGATTTCTCATAAGCTGATACATATCAAATGATTCAGGTTAGACAAGTGAATAATCTTATTTTTTAAGTGCGTTTTCTGAAAAACTTTGCCTTTTTCTGAGTGATCATTTCTCAAACACAATAAAGGATCATGTAGCACAGCTGAAATAAACAAAGGAAGTATTTCCTCATAATAAGGCCCTGCAGTAAGAATAGACATGCACATACAAAATCAGATATGTACTTATCTAAACAAAAGAGGAAGTTTAGTTTCATTATGTTTGAGAATCAGGGTCAAATATAAATGCTAATTCATCATGATCACTTGATGTTAATTCATCATGACCCCGTTAAGTGAATGCTTCCCATCTCTTTTTATGTGTAAGTATGCTGAAGGGGGTTTGATTCTTTTCAGAATTTTAATACATCTCCTTCGAGCTGTAAAACTAATTGCATTGCCTAGTATGTAGGCATTACAATTTATAATGTTGTCTTAAATACTGTAATTCAGCCTAAACAAGGAACAGCAAAAGGTCTAGACTTGATTTCAGTGTCACTAGAACTCAGGTATGGTCATGATCAGCTGAACTCTGTAATTGAAACACAAATAACAAAATGCTTAATTATGTAATACATTAAGTTCCTACCTTCTCTTTTTTTAATATATCATAAAAGATTTTTGGGGAAAGTCAATTAATATGTTGTTTCTGTGTTTCAGCTCTAAGTTCAGCAGTAAGATACAGTACGTCAACACGTTGGCAGAGCTCCGTGAGATGATTCCAATGGAATACGTGCACATACCAGATAGTATTGTCAAGTAAGTGATGTATAGTAAGAATGTACTTGTTCTGGTGGAAACTTTTTCCACAAACTAATAATAGTGTTTCAGAGTCTGTAAGAAAAGCAGAAAGCCTCTTCTTGATACTGTTACAAATGCTTATGTGTTATTCCACAAAAATTCCGCTGTCAAACTCGGAAGCAGGAAAACACTGTGTAATCGAAACATAGAACACAATTAAGTATATACTACTAGGGGAACCAGTGTTTATAGGAAAAGGAAGGTTTTGTACTGGACCAAATGATATTGCTCGTAAAATGAAGAAAAACTTTCAGGCTCACAGTCCCTCCATCGACCCTGTGACTATATAACTGAAAGACAGTGGTTCTGAGTTCTTGCTTTTTATGTGTAAACGTTTTCTAAATGCAGGTACTCCTAAAAGAAAGATATCTGCTAAAAAATTGTAGAGGTTGATTTGAATTGCTTGCCTCAACTGGCTTTTTTTCAGACCTGAAAACAAAAAGCTGAAATGGTATACCAGCACTGAAAACCTAGGAAATCAATCATGGTTTTCATGTGGGTCATTATTAAAAAGATAATGCTGTTAAGGAATGCACTTTTTTAATTATTCTTTTTATCAAATGTTGTAGGTTTTGAACAGGCAAACATACTGTTCTGGAAAGTATTTTGATGAGTAAATACACCAGTATGATTGTCTTTTCCTTATGGTTTGTCAGTGACTAGGTATGAAGAACATCTCTTTTGGACCTGTCAGGTCTCTTCAACCCAGGCAGGAGTTTAACTCAAATTTATTTGCTGCTGTAACTTTAGAGGTGGAGTGATGCTAAGAATGTGGAACACAGATGTCATTTGTCACCTGATAAAGAGATGTCCAGAATGTTTTAACATCCCTAAAATTTTTTCATCCTCCCTCCATCCCTTCCTCCCTTCCTCTTTTAAATCTCGTAAACATTGTGGTTTCTTACAGTTCTCTCTGATACAGACCTTAACCTGATAATTCAGTGTGTTTCTCTGTTTCTACTGTTACGCTTTCTGTAGCAGTAGACATATCTGTGTTAAACACATCTTTTCTTCCCTGTGGACTGAAAACTGTTTGGAAAGTGCATTCACCTCTCAGACCAAAGGTGAAACGATCGCAGCACCAGTACCAAAGAAACTTTAGGACTTGGAGCTTAAGAAATTTTAGGGAACTGCCTACTTCATGTCATCAGCAGCCAGATGAGAGATCATGATTTTGCTGAAGAAAAAAATCGAAAGGTGACAAGCGTGCCCATTGGTGGCAACCATTTTCAAGATGTTGTGATATGAAGATTTAGTAGGTGTGTACCTTCAAGGCATGTTATTCCCATGCTACAGGGACAAGAGCAGTGTTCAGCTAATAGCTTCCCTTCTGCTGCAAATTGAGAAGGGTTCCTGTAGCAAAATAAAATAAAGTTCAGCTTCATAGTTGCTCTCCTGGCTAGAGAACACAATACCGCTTCGGTCATGAGGAATCCCATCTGTAGAAAGTACGTAGGGTTATGCCAGGATTTGGGTTGTGTGGTTGTTTGGTAGTTTTCATGGAAGTGGGATACAGTGTGCCTGTTGTATCATATGAACTTGTACATCTTTTCTTTTCCTTCACCCACTCTTATCTTGTAAGGTATGATGAAGAGAAGTGTATTAAGAGAAGAATGAGGTAAAACTTGCTTTCTAGCCCATGCTGCTGCTCATAATGGAGTGAATCTGTGTGACAGCCTTTCACTTGCAGGCGACCTCAACAGCTGAATGAGAGAGGACTTGCAATGATGTGGAATCTTACTTTCCCCTTCAAGCTGTTGAGATCAGCCTCCCTTGTAAATAAAAACTTACTCAACTGTAAACGTCCTTGACTTGGCCCAGGCTGCTGCAGCTAGTTTAATACTATCTGGTACAGCAACTGAACGCTTTCAGCTCTGTCCACTGGGCATGCCTCAGATCCCTGCTGCTTTTATGTTTCTGCCTCCAAATGAGCTAAATAAGGAGTTACAATTAAAGGTGGATTGAGCACAAGGATAAATGGTATCATACTGAACTGAAGAGCTTTAGGGTCAATGCATAATTCTGGGTGCCTATTTTAGAAGCATGTACTATATTTGTTCTTTGCTCTGCTATTGCTCTGCTTCTCTCTTATGCTCTGCTTGCTTCTTTGTTTCTTTATATCAATAACTTTTACTCATGCAGACTGGATGAAGAGCTGAGGGAAACTTCAGAAACAGCTAAGTAAGATAGCTTTCACCTCAATGCTGGCATTATATTTACTTGGTTCAGAGGAATGGATTGAATGCAGTAGTACGTTATGTATTTGGTACAGCAGCCAGCTCGTGGTTTCAATTACTGTGTCAGTTGCCCCATTTGTGAATTGACTTCCCCTCTCACTATAAGCAGCCTGCTTTTGTACTGTTGGGTCTCAGTAAGAAATAACCATACCCTTACACTATAAAAAACATTTTTGCTATTCTTTGATGATTGTTTCTATAGTCATGGGAAGGACTGAAATCACTTTTTTACTCCATTAAAATGGTTCATTAAACATTTTCTACACTTCACCCATTATGTCAGATGATTCATAAAGTTTTTAGGACTTAGTTCTTTTTAAAAATTATTTTTTTACAATTTACTAAGTTAGGGATAGCTGTTGTACCTCATTCTCGGTTAGGGTAGGTAGGTAACTTTTCCTGTCTTTCCACTGTTGCTTGGATGTATTGTTTATGGTCAGTTAATAAATCAGTGTCAGCTGAATATCAGATACTTTAAACTCATGCTTTAACATTTAACATGCTGAGGCGGTATGATGTAAAGTACCATAGAAGTGCTTAACTGGAAGGACACAATCCTTGACTGACTGAGCAGAGCTTAGAAAGTATCCAGTGCACTTTTTTCATGTGTGTCACGCAAGATTCTGGAGAAAGGAGCTATGTCTGTTGGTTCTAGTACGACATTTTTCCTGTAGTTTTTATAAGAAAAGATTTTGAGTTTTTGGATATTGTTTTCAGTCTTTTTCCTTTAGCACTTCAGAATTTTCGTCTTACCACTTCTTCTTTGTTGTATTTTTTCTGAAGTTTCTTCTTTTGTGGTACACATTTTCCTCCGGTTCTCCCGAGATTAGCTTTTAAAACAGCCTCAGAGAAGTACCTAAAACACTGGCCACTGCCTTTTGATTCTAGCAGTTAAACTGCCTCAGAAGCAATAACTTTACATAAGTAGTTATCTGATACCACCTGAGCATTTTGTTAAACAAAAGAGGCCCACCCAACCTTGAAATGCAACTTCTATCCCTTCTACTCAAACATTTTCAAACGCATTGTAATATATGACAATGAAAACTCTGTGGAAGAAAGCTGCTTTCTTGTTACTTTCATTTAAAAGAGTGCAGACTGCAGCATAGCAAGTGAAAGGGGAACTAAATATTCATATGAGGCATCACTGATTGTTGTTGTTGTTGGATGTATGAAGTCACTGTAGTGCATTTCCCTTCCCTAACTTAAAGAAATAGCTTAAAAATTTATTACTCAAACTAATCTGTGTTGCAGGCACTAACCTCACGACATTCCTATGAGTAACTTTTGTGTGTTTGTGCCGTCAAAGATACTCAATGCAGTTAGTTATTACATCCCCCAAATTTGATGTCATATTTAAAAAGAGAGAGAAGTAAACACAGAAGAAATGCTCACTACTACCTCTTTTTCTTTGTACCCAGAACTAGCTGCCTCTCAAATGATCCAGAAATGACTTCAGTGGAGCAGGAGTAAGAATTTATGCCTAATACTGTCATTACATTTTAACATTCTTTTACAGCCACGCTGCTAGGAACTGAGGCTGGGTAGACTCCATAAAGCTTTTTGGAGACCTAAATGCTTTTATAGCTACTCTCAGGAACTTGACTTAACATATGCAAGCCGAAAAAGCAGTGAAGTTAGGATTTATTATATTTGCATTGCAGATGTGTTTAAAATGTCCTTGACCATTTCCAAGCAGAGACAGATAGGATTCTTAGCCTGAGGATATTCAGTTTAAGTTATGTGAAAAACAGATAGAAAAAGCGCAACACAATCAGAGTGAAGATGGTCCCACACATTGTCCTAAATTAAAAGTGGTAAACTTGCCATTTTCATTCAGAGATTAAAAAGTCTTATATTTTACTTAGATTTCTGGGTCATGTTCTTGATGTTTTCCTTCTCTTTGCTTTTTGTGCTTCTCAGCTTCTTTCATAGTTATTTCCCTGACTGAATCTCCAGTATCTTTATGTCTCTTCCTTTCAAAGCTGGACTGGTTCCTTTGGAAAAGGGAATGTGTCAGTCCTCTGGCATGCTGTTCCTCCACCTGATACCATAACTGAAGCATGCGAGTGGAAAACCCTGCACTGCTCTTACTGCGCATCGGGGAGGGTGTTTGTAGCTGCAGTGTGTCACGCAAGCACTAACAGTTTTTTGCTAAAGTGGCATGTCAGGAGGACTAGCCACTGCAGCAGTGTGTGTATTCCCAGCCAGTGTGTACAGGGGAGGAGTGGCTGGGGACGAGGACTTTGCTGTCCCTCCCCATCTGATTGGTTACGTAGAAATACACTGGTGTCTCACTCACACTGGAATATTGTTCAGGAAATAGCATGTAGTAAACCTGACTCCTCAGTAAAAGATTACATCAATAATACGAGTATTAACAAGCAGGCAAATAATTAGAAATACATGTAGCAGACAGATGCATAAATAAAATGGACCTTGTACAAAGGTTAGAACCGTGAGCCAAATTCCTGATTCCTAGAGCAGTTGACAAAATCTCTGAGCATCTTTTTTTTTTCTCTCAGACACTGTTTATTCTGTAATGAGTCAATATAAGAACTGTTTTCATAAAGTATGAGAACAGAAAATAAGTAACAAATTAAAGACTATTCATTTATGATTTTGGCTTTTTGTGGCTTGAACAAGTTTCCTGTTTTTCTCAAAAGAGAAGCTGGATAACAAAAAGCAATACGAGAAGAGAATTTCTATTTAGCTTAAATAAATATAGTTGAGGCCAAATGAATGCTACTTTTTTCTATTTATTTTCTCTGCATAAATATGAATCTGTCTTCAGAAGTGGCAATAATTTTACGGTGGTCATACCACTCATTTCTGGTGCCATTTCTTCAGGAAATAGGACTTCCAATGTAAATGCTTCCATGATAATAATGGCAGTTTTACACAGATTTTCTTCTCTACGCTTTCTGCTGAAACCTCTCTGGAGTCTGCCCAGCTCTTAGTTTGCTTCTGTTGTCTTTTTCATATCTATGCCAAAGGCTTTTGTCTATTGTCATGCTCTCTTATGTTCTATTTTGTTCAACTTCTTGCACTTCCTCATGACTAAAAAAAAAATTCATTGTGAAATACTTCACAGTGAAGAACCCTATGTGTTCTGTAACAGTTCATAAATATTGAGGGTGCTTTAAATAGTTATGTATTCTGTGAGGAAAATTGTATTTTGATGCAATGTTTATAATGACAACTTCTTATTCTAAAGAATACTTCTTAAGTATTTGATGACATGTGCTTTGCATTAAATGGCAAAACTGTACTTCTGGAAGCATTTTTAGGGGCACTCATATCATTAATTTCAGTAAAACAGTAACAGATCTTATTAATGATTGAGTTTTCCATATATAGTAGATAGGATATGTGTAAATTATTTGACACAAATGCATTTAAGTAAATGACAGGTGAGGATGCTCAATACTTCGGGGGAGCTCAAGATCGTGAAAATGACTAGCCACCTGTTTCATTGCACTGATTTCTTTTCTTTGTTGTTCTTTTCTGTTTGTTTTTTTGTCTTTAATATATAGCATTGACATGACCCTGAAATAAAAATCACTGCTGCCAGGCATCTGAAGAAGTGTATTCGCTTGGATTTTCACCACCCGGACACCCACGACCACGGTGTACAATAGGCACTTTGGGTTAATTTGTTTTGGTTTATGATTTTTCTGTGTCTTTCATCAATTCAAGAAGACCAAAAGGGCCAAAGCTGTTGCCATGGTAACAGCTGAATTTTGGGGCTGGTTATTGTTTGTGTTTTCAGCAATAGAGTTTTCATTAGGAAAGCTATCATCACCTAGCACTGGTTTCTATGTGTGTATGCAACTTCTGTTTAAAAGGATACCATTTTACCGACAGTGTGCCTCATGAACAAGTCAATGAGGATATGGATTTTTGTTTTGTTTTTGTGTTCAGCATATTAATGTTTATGCATAGCTCAACCGAATAGTTATTGTTACAATAAACGTTAGCTTGGTTGTGTCACAGAGCAGCAGCAACTTTATTGTTTAGAAGTAATTCTAGAAATGATGCAGGACTTTCTTGAATTTGTCTCTTCCTTGCTGTCTGAAAAGTCTGTCCATGTTCATTTACCCCTAATAACTTTTTTATTCAGTCACAGAAAAGACTGGTACACTAAAAAAATAATAATTAATTATCGAACAGACTTCCCAAAGGACAAATGAGTAACAGAAATTAATTTTATTTTAATAATTTAGTTTAGTGTCTTTATTTCAGGGATAGTTTTTATAGAAGCAGCTAATCCTGTAAATGATTGTCATATATTCTAAAACCTTTGGAGCATTAATTTATTATTGTTTTTGAAATCTTTTTTTCCAGAACTTTTTGTTTAAGTTATGAGTCTTAAAATGGTATCCTAACTCCAATCATAAAGGCTATTCATGCTATGAATATGAAACAAATACTTAGTATTTCCTACTAATAACTGAAGGTTAACTATATAAAGCTACAGTTGGGAGTCACACTCATTTTAGGAACAGATGTCAAAGTATTATTCAAAGTGTATCTAATACTTAAAAAAAAAAAAGTATTACAATGCAGTTTATTGTCTGTGTCATAGAACACAGCAGTAGAAACATGAAAAGGAAAAAAAAAAAACCTAAGCTTTTCTTCTTTGCTGCTGTCCTGTGTTCTGGCACAAAAGACAGGCAAAAAAGTGTAAGTCCACATATTTGCTCCAAAAAACCTGCAGTCTCTCAGACCATTCTTTGGCAAGAGAGTGCAAATTAATTGTCAAGTGAGTTCCACTTGTCTGCTTTAAAAAGACAAGAGTCAAGAATATGACTAATGCTTTCTCTTCCCGTAATGAACAGGCATGCGCTGAGTCACCTGCCTTAGGGGATGTCCTAAATGAAGTAACAGTGTTACCCACTTTCTCAAATACTGCTCTTATCTTCAAGAGATTCTCATATGCCCTAGATTTACATCTGTGGATTCTCTACTTTGTCTGTAAATAAGTCCTTAGACATAACAATTCAAGATAATTTGCACCTTCTTTTTATGCTTACACTAACTCCAGTCCTGCTTCCAGTCCAGAATTATTAATTAAAGAGAAGACAAGCAAAAGTTTTCCTTGGGAATAAAGTTTAAACAAAAGGCAGGACAGCATGAGCCTTGTTTTTTCAGTAGGATCTAAACTGAGAGTGAAAGTTATATTTTGTCCTTCATTTAAAAGATTGATATTTTTGTTCTGCACATTTCCATCTCTGTCAATTTTTATCTTCTATTTGCGAGGTAGTCTGCAGGCAAGGAAACAACCATCCATCACTGTGTGCACGGTTGTTCAGCTACTGTAGTGAAGATTGACAAAATTGTCAGAAAGGCAAGAACTTGCCAAATGCTTTCTTCTCTGCCAGCATCAAAACTGAAATATCTGCATCTCTGCAGTCCTTGCTCTGTACTGACAGGTGGTGCATTGTATCTCTGTCATCCTCGCTAGCCTGCTGTATTGCATCTTTCTGCCAGTTCCTGTTAATTTTCACAGAGGAAGGGTCTAATCCTGCTGACCAGTGTTGCTGCTCTATAACCTTGCCCTATGTTAGGATCTGGTAGTTTCCACCGTTTCTCAGATATTTGAATCTTGGCTTGTGTCTGCCTTATAAAAGTGCTGTCACTTAGTCTATTGGGGATAATGTTTTATGTACAGATTAATATTTGTATTAACTTCCAGATGCTAATTAAGCTTCACCTAGATCTAAACTATTAAAAGCATTTAGTAGCATGAAGTTACATCTTCTGTAGACCTGTAGTTTAAGCCACTTAGAGTGAGCCAGATGATCTGTGTTATGCTAAAGGTGAGAGAAGTGTTCACTAAAAGGGAAGTTCACCACAAAGCCGAGGTTCAGCGCAAATCTTTATGTGCTGTTTGAGACCTAAGTGGGTTCTATGAGATTTGTGATCCTAGTGGTGGATGTCAGCTCAGAGGTGAGTTTAATTCTAAAGGCTTTGATTGAAATTACTAAACAGCAAAGCTATATGTGAATTAATATGATTACTGTGGGTGAACTAATAGTGGCAGCCTGAGACGGAAGGGATTTGTTTAAGCCAAATGTCCCATTAAAACAAAATGGGGCATCAATGTGAGGGTGCAGAAATGATTGCAAGATCAAGGTGTGGTTATCTCTGCTTATTAATATATTTTGAAAAGTTTTTTAATGTTAAGGCAATTCTATATTATACTAACAATAATGTATCAACATTAATAAATCAGTAGTTTGTTGAAAAGAGGATTATAGTACGTATAATTGCACAGATATAATCTTTTATATATGGATTTTTTCTACTGTGTATCAGAGTGCTCAGATAAAATATAAATTAATAGTTGTGATTTTTTTTTTGTTAAAAGACCTATGTTGACTAAAATTATAGATAAAGCAATACAAGGATATCTAATATCATTGTATGCGTATATATACCTATGAATCAGAAATAAAGAACTGCAACCCACTACTGGAAGTATTTCCTTTCAAGTCCAAGTTTTTTTTCTTTATTCCCTGGGTGCATGGAAACGCTTGACTGTCTCAAATCACAGTTCTTCACATAGTTATAAATATTTTTTTCTTTCCATTCCCTAGCTGTCCTTCCAAAAATTGAAACTGGATCAGTTCTGTGTCTCATGATGTTACTCTCCACCTGGATGTATTCAAACCCTTGCTTTGCTGATAGTAGCAATATTGTTCCCGAAAGAAAGCAGGAGAAGCTCTTCAAATGGCTCTCTAATTTCTGTCTATGCTGTTATCTAGAAATCAAATGCATAGATAGTCTCACTCCATCTCATATGGTAGGCAGAAAACAGAAGTTACGGGGCAGAAACAGACTGCCTGGGAAACCACCCTGAGCAGTTTAACAACCTTATTGACTGCAGTGGAGGAAGGAGTCAGAGCTGGTGAATGTTCAGTCCTCTCACCTACCTGGTGCCACGTGCCCAGTCCTGTCCCAATCTACGTCTGTGTCAAATGGGTCAATTTATACTGCCACTACTTTAAGTAAACCTGGCTGACTTTTGGACAGCTAACCTGGAGTGTTGGCCAGTGAGGCACCGGATACAATCTAAAAGGGAATAGCCTGTCTTTTTAATTGCCTCTCACCTGCAAGCAACTCTGTGAGAGTGCTCCTAGACATTTTCAGTGCAAAGTCAAGGCAGTTGTATTAAACTAACCTTTCATGCTTGTTGAAAATTATCTCCTTGACTTTCAATAGGTTTGGACATTTATAAGATCTTAAGGCTTGATAATTTAGGGCTTAAATTGAGCCTCAGAAGCTGACTTAATTATGGCCATGTCATACAAAAGAAGTGTTGGTAGATTTCAAGAATCTTAGGTTGTGTTTTGGTTTTGATTATATTTCTCCAGGTCCTTCCAGTATGATTTAACCACAGTTTACATGTTTTGTTGGCACTTGATCTCTGGTGTGCAGTAATATGGGATTGTTTATACAATAAATTGTGGGGGTTGGAATGTCTATGCTTATGTCCAGCTATAATGCTGTAGCTGGGAGAGCTGTGGGTCAACCTAATCCCTCCATTGTTGTAATGAGAGCTCAGATATTTTCTCTTCTGTACCTTCTCTGTGCCTCACCACCTGGCAATTTATGTCTTCTGGTAATTTGACCAATGTTTTCAGAGTGCTGATTAATGGCTTTTGTAGCAGGGAATGCTGGTGCAATAGACACAGCTATTTATACAAGAAGAAGCTGAAAATGCAGTTCAGTAGTAACACAGAAGCTTTATTTTCAAAAAGGCAAATCCTAGTATATTAACTTGACATCTTCCTGTTCTCTGATAGCCTCTAAGTAGTCCATGTTGTGAACATTTGGGACATCTTAACACTTTTCTCATGAAAAAAGGTGTAAAAAGGTGTAAAAGTACTTAAACTGTATGTTCTGCTCATGTGCTGTTTCTTCAGGAGTGGAAAAAAAAAAAAGATATTTTCTTTTCTCATGGATTTTCAGTGAAGGGTTGTCAGGAAGTAAGTTTTCAGCACAGTTCAGTGGTGTAAAATAAAGTATATCAGCTGAAAGGGAGATCCACTGCCACGCAGTAAGTTAACATTACTACTCATTTCCCAACTGTGTTAATTTTCTGCCTCCCCGCTTCTGCAACAACTATATTCCTCTTAGCTTGGTCTTTAGAGCTAAAGCAGAAATTGATGACCTGGATTGTTTTCTCTATGGGAGAACTAGTTTAACAAGCTGAATGCAAGATATTATGAAAGGAGACCATATTTATTTACAACATCTTGAAGTAGGTTGATCCCACCTGCTCGCACTCCTCCTCTCACAGACTTCATTCACTCACAATGTCCCACCCACATGCTTCTAAGTGCCAGGACATGTGTTCCCAGGGCGGCCTGAGTGTGAGCAGTAGTTGGCCGCACAAAGGACAAGAGCTGCTGGCTACCAAGTCCTCCTCATGTTTCTGGTCTTTTTTACTGCAGACAGCAAACTAGTTTTGCGGTGTGGGGATTTTGAGTCCTTCGTACGGTTTAGGAGTCAGCAGCTATTGTTGAGTGGGCCTTTGCTTTAGAGTTGTGCTTCCTTCAGTCTGATAAATCTGAGACCACTTTTTTTTTTCCTTTCTTTGAAGCGTGTGTTTGTTCTCTTGGCAAGTTATCACATGCATCCTGTATGTGATATACTGTGACTTTTTTGCCACCCTGCTGGTGTTAGGTGGCAGGGTCTTCCACTGACAACCTCTGGTATTCCCAGCGTACAGGTCTTATGGTCCTGACATAAAAAACAGATTCCACGATTTTGCTGCTGGGAGCAGTGTCCTGGGAGGTGTGTCCTGGAAGGGTGCTCTTTCTTACTGATCTCCGCTGTTCTTTTAACCCTTCTTCTGCTGTGTTTCCCACTGCATTCACACACATGCATATTTCCCTTTCATACACCATTCATACCGATCTCATTTGTTCTGTTACAAATTTCTACAGCTTATCAGGACAGAGAACTGTGATTACGCTGTAGTTGGTAAGTCAGGAAAGCGCTCTTGGCAGAGCTGTTGGGACACATCACTGTGCGTTAGAACAACTACAGAAAAAATAAAGGAAGTCTGGTTTTCTTAATGAAATAAAGTATTAAAGATTCTTCACGTGTAAGTACAAATACAGGGTTGGGAAATAGTTCCATATTGTTATGAGTCCCATGGTAGTTTGGAAGTTACTGCTCTGCCAAATTCAAGAACCTGAAACGAAATGCAGCCTGAGCCTGCTGCCTCTTTTTTCTTCCTCTTTGCTTTCCTCAATTTAAGACAACCCTTTTAAACATGGCTTTGTAGAAGTAAGGCAGAACACCTCTCAAGGCTGATAGTACATAATAGTACGTTTAAATGTGTGGACTGGTATAGGCTTTTTGCTGTATCTTTGCTGGCTGTTCCTGTAGCGATAATTATTGTTAAGGAAAAACGTAGATGACTGATTCTACAAGTACACTTGCAATCTCCTCATTTTTGCCCCTTTATGGAAAATCCAGTGTCTTGGTCTTTTAGGCAAGACGGGAATAACAAGGCAAAATTACGATTTGGGTTTTTTTAAAAACTCAATAGTATTATCAGATTTCATCTGTTTCTGAAGAAAGAAGTTAAAACAGTAATTTCATAAATATTATTAGAAAAAACTAATTTCATGTGCTAAAGCATGCATACATTAGTATTGTCAGCAAGGTGTTTGTTAGCATCAGTGGACTAAGATTTTGGTCTTAAATCCAGAATTATGTTACAGATGAGAATGCACTGTACTGTGTTATCACTATAGTTTGCATCATATTTGGATTATGAAGTTAGAAGCAATGACATATGAAGCCAGTATTTCTGTATTTTGAACAAGTAATTTGAAGCCAGCGCAGCACTATTTCTGAATGATTTTTAAACGCCTTGAGGCCACAAACCAGTAGACCCACGTCTCTGCCCTAACATTAGCTAGTAACCTATGAACAGTCTTGGAAGTAAATGACAACTCCAGAGAATGAGGTTTGTTTTGTGTTGGAGATGACCAGCTGTGACCTCAGTGGTGGGCTGCTGCAGAAAAAAAAAGTACACTCTGTCTCTCGTACAGTATCTGGTCTGCCAGAAAATCTATTGAACGCCAGGACTGCCAAGCCACACTGTTCAAAGGAATAAAATTCAAGTGAAGAAATAAAAAGCGTAAGCTTGCTTCCCAGTATTACCTGTTTAGCCAAGTCACAACTTACTACAAAAATAGAGGCATTTAAATGGAAATTCAAATCAGAAATGTCAGAACCTTATCCTCTTGTCTCTCTATTATGTACTTCAATAGGCAGCAACCAAAGCGGCTGCCAGCAATAGCAGGAAAATAATCCACAGAGTACTTCCCACACCGTTCCCTGAGGCCTGATATGTAAAGCAGACTCCGTCTGTGAGAGAGTGACTCAGAAAATGAAGTGTAGGCTATATATGACAGACCTGTGTTAAGCCATCAAGACTGTAAAACTTCATCTCTGTCTTCATCCCTTTGAAGTATAAGTAACGTTGCATTAAACAGTCAATCTAAAGAACACAGAGAATATTAATGTGAGATCCGGGCTTTATAAAAGAAAAAAAGGAAAAGGAACACAGCTAAAATTACGTCTGGGAAATGAAAAATAGGGGAAGGAAGGACAGGTCAGGGAAATGACTAGGGGGAAGGTAGTGTTACAGACATCTTTCTGCTTGGGGCTCCAGCCTTTTTCCAAATTCTGATTCTCCTTGGGGAGAGCATCTGAAACACAGCAGGCCCTGTTTGCCTGGAGCCTTAACTCAAAAGAAGCGCATGTCAGCTCTGTTCCAAATGTTCTTTTTTCCTCATTTAGAGAAATGATGGAATCCCTAAAGACAAGTACCTTAATCTGGCTTTCACTCAGTGTGGAATAAACCCCTCTCAGCCCTTGTGTAGACAGTGCAGAAAAGAAAGATGGAAAAAATGGGAAATGTGGCATTAATTTAGAAAAAAAAAATAATTACAGATTTCCCAGTGACTTGCACAGAATAAGCATGAGTCAGAAGACATCATAGGTGTGAATAAGGAAACAAATTAAGTACAGAACGGAAAGAGCAAGATGCAATAGGGGGGCACATGGAAAAAAAGTGTTTCATAGAGGAAAATAGCTGCAGGAGAGAAATGACAGAATAGGAGATGAGCTATGCCAAAGAGGATAAACAGAGAGCAGAAATGCAAAGTGAAAAAAATAAATGCTAATTGCCTCAGGAGAGAATTCCTGTGCTATTTAATGATTCAATAGCAGTGGAGAAGCTGCCATCTCCTGAAGGTGTCTCAGTGGTGTATGATGGTATAGATGTATACAGCACTAAAAGATCTCAAGTTACTCCTTCATCCACTTCCTACCCCATCACCACTAGAAGAGCAAAGAAAATCAGTGTGAGGAAAGCAGGTGGATTTAACACTGTGCAGATTTTGGGAGCAAACACCAAAATTAGTGAGACCTTGCTGATCCACTAAAGCTGATCTGATATTCCTTAACTAGAAGAGTTGGGTTTGGCTGTTTTTACAGAATTCCATCACTGATATGACCATACTTCCTGAACACACAACATTCCCAGAACCCAGTCCACCAGCAAAGTAGCACTATTCAAGTGGTCCTTTTACTCCCAGGAGGAAAAATTCGTAGGTCCTGGCTGCTGCTATTTTCTCTGAAAACAATTTTCTTTGGAAAAATTTTATTTCAAATAATATTTTCTTCAGTTTTCAGTAGTTGTGGATTTGGAATCTCTATTCTGTCTGTCGGCCTGGAACTATCTGTGAGAAGTCTCTCATTCACAGCTGCTGTTGGGCAGAGAACTTTCTGCTTTTCTTATTCGTCTCACAGATGTTTTGTGTTAACCCCAGTAGACGGCTGATACCCCGCAACCACTCACTCACTCCCTGCAGCAGGATGGTGAAAAGATTTGGAAATGTAAAAGGGAGAAAACTTGTGGGTTGAAATAAAGACAGTTTAGCAGGCAAAGCTAAGGCTGCATGGGCAAACAAAGCAAAATAAGGAATTCATTCACTACTTCCCATCGGCAGGCAGGTGTTCAGCCATCTCCAGGAAAGCAGGATTCCATCACACGTAACGGTTAGCTGGGAAGAAAAACACCATAACCATGAACACCTCCCCCTGCTCCCCCTTCTCCCCAGCTTTTATGGCTGAGAATGATGCTGTATGGTATGGAATAACCCACTGGTTAGTTGGGGTCAGCTGTCCCGGCTGTGTCGCCCCCCAACTTTTTGTGCACTCCCAGCCTACTTGCTGACAGGGTGGTGTGAGGAGCAGAAAAGGTCTTGAGTCTGTGTGAGCACTGCTCAGCAACAACTAAAACATCCCCGTGTTAGCAACACTGTTTTCAGCACAAATCCAAACAAGCACAATACAAGCTGCTATTAACTCTGTCCCAGCAAATACTAGTACACCAGAAGATCAAACCCAGGCTGCTGTTAATAAGCATAATTTTGGCCTACCAAACCTAATTTCAGGCATCTTTAGATTAAAGTGTTCTGCCTTACATGGAGCAGTGATCAGCTAGACACCGGTCTAAATGCTACTGGTGTTGGTAGACATCTCCAGTTCATGGGAGGATTGTCGGCCAGGTTTAGTACCTGCTGCAGAGTGCTTTCTTAATTGCTGGGATTGTGAAGTGAGAAAAAGTGGATGAGACTAGCGACATGAACCCACACAGGCAATGACATCACCATTCAGTTAACTCATTTGCCAGGTCTCTTCTAACAAGTCCTGGAAAGAAACTTTTCCCCCAAAGCCAAATCAGACGGGGACAAATCAGGGTAAAGTGCCCTCAGAATCACCCTCCTGAGGCTGTCTAGACACTTTTTTCATTTTCCTTTGTGATTTCAGCTGGTGCACTTCCTACAGAGCTAGTACTTCATTCCCCTCTCTTGTGAGCAGAAACGGTGAGCACAGGAAAGAGCGGGATGAGATCCAGAGGAGGGCTTTTTTTGTGAATGCTGCACAGAATACAGGAGAGACACTCCATTTCTCATCCCTACTTGCTTACTTTTGGGTTTTGTCTCTGGTTTGTTTAGCCTGATAAGTTCTTTTTTTGTTTATTCTGACTACTCCGTATTAGGTGTTGTTACTTCTGTGTTACCATTCAGTAGCCCTTCTTCCATTGATAAGCTTCCTAACTTTATCCCAACTTCACACAAATAATTACTATGGATGAAAGGCTTAGTCTTTTCGTGTTTATAATTCAAACAGCACTATTTTATTAATTGCTTTCTCTGGAAGCAGGAATGTTGTGCAATGGGAATCTGAAGGAGAGCACAAGAAGGTTCCTTGGGACCTTTATTGACCTGAAGCTCCTGGACTAGCTCACTGTGAAACAGAAGGTGGTGACAACTCACCTAGGTGGGCAGATGTGATGTGATGCATCAGGTATACATATATATATATAAGCATATATATACACACACATATGTATAGGTGCATGAATATATGAGCAAAGTCAGAGATGAAAAGGATTATATTGCATTCAAGCTTCTATGTTACATTCAAGCTTTAAGGAAATATCTGCAGCTGTTGCTCTTCTGCCTGTGCTGGATGTCAAGTTAGCTGTTCCAGCCATACAACAGTTAAAGGATCAACTGGTCTAAACTGCTTTCTTGTACAACAAATGAGTTTTTTTCTAGTGTGGAAGTAGCGATAGCATCAGTGAGTTGAAAGGCTCATCCTTTGAAATTACAGTGTCAAATCATGTCATAAGGAAATGGGTAACATCAAAATTTTGACATCTTAATATTATTCAGATTTTCCTGAGTGTGTTCCAGTCTTTATTTGCTTGAAAAAAAAAAAAAAGATGTGATCTACATGTAATTCTGACTCTTAGGCCCTACTGTGAGTTATCACGGCTTGCCTTCTTTGCAAGATTACTTCAAGCATTAAACTTTTATGTTATTCCAGAATGATTTCTATCCATGCGCACAACCTTCTCCTTAGTTGTAGTAATACCACTCCCTGCAAGTGGCCCAAGATGGGCTAGTTAAGCCTTAGGTCAGCACAACTTACCCGTTGCTAACAGGATGGCTCCAAGGTGCAGCCACAGGATAGCACAACTGCCGTGACATGAGTTCTTCAGTGTCTTCCCACAGGTCTNAAAAAAGTCTCTGGAGTGACTGCCTGGTTTAGTTTCTTTGCACTGCCACACATCCAGATCTGATGTCTATGAGGTGTCCATTTGACCTCAGCACCTTTCTCTTTCTTATGGGAGGGGCAGCATGGAGGCCACCCAGCTTCTGCTAGTGCTCACAGCTGCCCCCATGATTTCCAGGGGACTCTTATCATGGATGCCACAAGGAACCTACCTCATATACTGGCATCTGGTTCAACCAACTTGACTTTTCATGCCACTAATCCATGTAGCATACACGAATTGAGCAGATGTGTGACAGCCCCTCAGAGTTATTGGTGACGGGAAACAAGAGAATATTTCTTCAAATTTTCCGCAGGCTCTTCTGCCCTTCCACAGGCCCACATACTCCTGAACCCTACTGGGTGGCTTCCTAATCCAGAAGGTGAGCCGCAGCTTATTTTAGCTAAATTTGTTCTCAGTGTGTCTTTCCAAACTCGGATATGTTGTACTTAATATTGTAGAGGACCCAAGGTGTATGAGAGGGATGTTCCCTGCATAGATGAGAATTAAGAATATTTAAAGAGGTAAAATAAAGTATAATGACTACTAGCTCTGCTACTACATATGTTCTTTCATTATATACTATTGATAGAGAAAAAAAAAAAAACAATTTAAGGGTTTTTTTTGCTCTATTGGGACCTCAATAAATAAAACAAGTTTTGAGGTTATTCCTCTTTGTACGGAATAGTTGAGTCCTAAATGATGGGAAGAACTGCTGCCTTAGTTTTGGAGCTGGCCTATTCAGCCGGTAGACAAGTCTCCCTATGACTTTCTGGTTCATAAGGTTTATGACCAAACAGAATAGTGCTTCATCCAGTGGGTTATAACTGCTCAGATGAAGACAAATAGAGATGTGTAAGTGTGTGAGAGAGAAAATCTTGACTAATGTTGTGCTGCTTTTACCGAGGACTTTGTTTTGGTAAATTGCTGAGTCTGTTGGGTGCCTGGACATTTTGTCTCCATTAAAGAAATGCAAATAAGGAAGTAAACACAAGTAGCCCCAACAACGTCTGATAGAGAGGAAAGAGGAGAAGAGAGCAAACAATTCNGCCCTGACAGCAGAGTGCAGTGCAAACACTGTGGCTGCTCTCGCCTCAACAGAGCTACCTCAGTTGAGTTCTGCCAGAAAAGCATAATATTGACCACCCTTATGCCCAACAGGATAAAACTATAGATTTCTTCAGGTATACTGTAAAACTGCAGATTCTGTGGTTTTAGTTCCAACTGTGTTTCGGTGGTAATTCACCACCTGGAGACGGAACATCTCACTGCTACTGCCTGTCTCTCTTCNGGAACCTACCTCATATACTGGCATCTGGTTCAACCAACTTGACTTTTCATGCCACTAATCCATGTAGCATACACGAATTGAGCAGATGTGTGACAGCCCCTCAGAGTTATTGGTGACGGGAAACAAGAGAATATTTCTTCAAATTTTCCGCAGGCTCTTCTGCCCTTCCACAGGCCCACATACTCCTGAACCCTACTGGGTGGCTTCCTAATCCAGAAGGTGAGCCGCAGATTATTTTAGCTAAATTTGTTCTCAGTGTGTCTTTCCAAACTCGGATATGTTGTACTTAATATTGTAGAGGACCCAAGGTGTATGAGAGGGATGTTCCCTGCATAGATGAGAATTAAGAATATTTAAAGAGGTAAAATAAAGTATAATGACTACTAGCTCTGCTACTACATATGTTCTTTCATTATATACTATTGATAGAGAAAAAAAAAAAAACAATTTAAGGGTTTTTTTTGCTCTATTGGGACCTCAATAAATAAAACAAGTTTTGAGGTTATTCCTCTTTGTACGGAATAGTTGAGTCCTAAATGATGGGAAGAACTGCTGCCTTAGTTTTGGAGCTGGCCTATTCAGCCGGTAGACAAGTCTCCCTATGACTTTCTGGTTCATAAGGTTTATGACCAAACAGAATAGTGCTTCATCCAGTGGGTTATAACTGCTCAGATGAAGACAAATAGAGATGTGTAAGTGTGTGAGAGAGAAAATCTTGACTAATGTTGTGCTGCTTTTACCGAGGACTTTGTTTTGGTAAATTGCTGAGTCTGTTGGGTGCCTGGACATTTTGTCTCCATTAAAGAAATGCAAATAAGGAAGTAAACACAAGTAGCCCCAACAACGTCTGATAGAGAGGAAAGAGGAGAAGAGAGCAAACAATTCTAATTGCTTGATAAAGAAGGGGCAAACCAGAAGGTATTTTTAATAGGTTTAGAAAAGAAAACCCCAGATTATTTAAACATCCTTCCTGAGTTCAATATTCAATATGAGTAACTTTGAACTTCTGTGAGCCTCCAGTGTTTTTTTTAAATTTTTATTAAGCTCTGTCCAAGAAGTTGAATAGGATTTGACTGCTTATTTCTTTGAACATGCAGAAGTCACAGGTGTCCATTCAGTGCCTCCGCTTGGGAAAGACAAGTGTTTGAATGTAGTGTAGCTGTGGTCATCAGCACACAGATTCATTTTAGGGGGATTTCTCTGTCAGCTATTCCAAGCTCACTCAAGAGTTGTTAGAAACTCTAAAATCCAAAATATAAAACAGTCATTTGGTGATCCAGGTTGCAAAGCTGAGATTTTTCCTGAGTACCTTAAGAAGAAAAATGAGAATCTGACCACATCTCTCTGCTGGTAGCTTCTTAAAAGTAAAAACATGTATTGAATTTTTTTTTTCTATTCTTAAGAAGAATTGGCCCTCAAGACCCTGCAGTGGCTCAGAGAGCCAGAAGCCTCCCGTGCTCTGCTTACAACTTACAGGCAGTAAACAATGCCTTCCCCTCACCACTGCTTCATGTAAGCCAGGCTTGGGCTAGTTCTGCTTCCCAGGGTAACCTGCAGCTGTTGCTCAGAATAAACATTTTATCTGAGCACCTTCTTTACCAGCTGTCAGATCTATTCCTGCCTCTGGCTGTACACTGTCTGGCTGCTGCCCTCCCACCGCACACCCCTCCCTGAGGTCTCCTCTAGACTACTGGTTTACCCTTCTCTTCCCCTGTGTTACTGCATTTCTGAGAGTGTATGTAATAGGTTGTAACTATTTGCACAGGTAAAAAAATGGTGTAGGGCTGGTACACTTACACACGTACATTCTCTGGCTATTCTGTTAACAATGCAATAGTCCACTGTAACTATAGTAAAACCTAGGAAAGACTGTTTTTACGTGTTATTGTGGTGCTCCTTAAGGAGAAAACTCCTACCAGATAGAAACTAGTTCTGGACTGACTGGGATGATACAGGATTAGTCTGCTACCTGATGACAGTATTATTGCAATACTTAATTATGAGGCTTTCCTACACACCTTCGTTTGAAACATTACCCAGTATCTGTCAGCTCTTTTATTTAGCTCAGGAAATAGTTTTAATAAAACTAACCAAGCTCCTCTCAGCTTGCAGTTTTGCTGAACTGTATTTCTGTCTGGGACAAGCAGGTCATTATGAGGTGGGGAAAACACAGTGAGTAACAGATCTCTGGTAGCTACTGGAAACACTGTTGAATTCAGACTATTTATTTGGCTCAATTTCTACAGCTGTATGAATCCCCCAGGAAAAGTCTGGTGGCAAATTTTTCCCAATGAGACCTTTCTTGGTTTCAGACTTCTCACATCTCGGTACTGGCTACATAGTTTTCCAATTATTCTATGCATTACCTTCACTTTTGCTTTCATACCCTTCCTATTGAATGACCTTTCATGGGTTTTTGACTTCTAGGGAGACGAGAGTTTGGGGAAATAGGCCCCAAACCCATTGGCAGTACTCAGCCTGTGAAGACCTCAATGTTTGATAAACATTAGGTTTATTATTCTTAAAAGATCTTCATGTGTTAAATCGGTTTTTAGCTATTCTAAGTGAGAGGTGTATTCAAGGTAGTGCTGTAGCAAATGGAATAGCACAGCTTAAGCCAAGACCTTACAAACACGACTGTACAAAGATCTTACAAGACCATGCAAACCAGAATGCCCATCCACTTGCCTGGGTCTCAGACCTTCAGGAAGATGGACTCATCCTCTTTTCCTTAAGGTAACATTCTAACAATGTGGGAGAGAAAGTTCAGGTAGAAAATAGAGCTAAGCAACAGAAGAGTGCATTAAAAAAAAAAAAAAAAAAAAAGCTTATTATTTTTCTTAGCAATATGGTCATTCATATGCTTTACTAAGTTTCTAAGCAGCAGTACTGGCTGTACCTACCTTTGGTGCTCCCCAGCACAACACCGTGTTCCAGTCCTGAACACATACTCTTGTTGCTTACACTTGGGAGCGAAGATGAGTTAAGTAACACACTCTGTGCTTAGCACCAGAGTAAATGTAGTCTAGATAAACAAATATACTGTATTTCAAAATGCTTTCCAATTTGATTACTTCTTTTGGTGTCTTTTAAAGAAGAAATTGCTAAACTGGAAGAGTGCACTCACACTCTGAAAGGTGAATCACATTGTTATTTTTATGTTTTCCTTCTAGTCCCACTGCAATCCCCTAAAAGTTTCCTCATTATTTTTATTATTAATCCTCTGTTTCAAGGATGGGGATGAGCCATCTATTATTATTGTTATTAACAAAGTTAACATGCCACTAAGTGTTTTGCCAGTATTTCTACTACTGGTAGGTGGGGAGTACCCTGATAAATAGTAAGTTAGTATGTGGGTACTCATCTTGACAAAAACTTTCCAGAATGAGTCAATGCAAATGTGTGCAGCTAAAAACAACCAGCTAACCTCTCCCATTTCCTAAATGTGAACACTTATATTGGTGAGCAGAAGCCATGTGAATACTAAGATGAAACTGCTTCATGTAATACATGGATTACATTTGTGGTTCTGCTTCTTTCTTTTTTGTGGCTTTGACCAAATAATGAATAAAATTTAATTTGTGAGCACACTGGTCATGAATTTTGTTTCAATAGTACTGAAATGGACAGGTAACACCTTTTGAAGGTTCCTAAATACCAGGGAATACAAGTGAAAAGTTAAATGTATCTGTATGGATTTCAGTGTATAAGTTTCAGAAAGTCATACCTGTGCTTTTGGTCTTTGGTGTAAATAGGGGGTAACATCAGTAGTGTCAAAACATAATTACACAGTCTAGTCTGGAGTTTCTTTGCAGTCATAGGAGATTTCTTTTGTAAGCACTAACCAGTGTAAAAAGTGCCATGCAGATTTTCTGAGGGGACATGCCATGTGTTGACAAAGTATTAATATCTTCACATTATGATGTACTTTAAATTTGTTTTTAAAAATCAACGATATTTTAAAAGGCGCATGCAGTGGCTTGGAGGCTGTGGCAGGAGGGCAAGCCCACTGAGTGCTGCTCATTAGCATAAAGGCAACCTCAGCTGGCTTACTTGTCTCAGTACCTGCCTCCAGACATCCTCGGTATGCATGTATTTCCACACATTTGAGCCAGTTTTCTCTTCAGAGACTTACTGTCTTGTTTGCTGTTCTGTTCATCAAATTTGGAAAGTATTTCTTCAAACTGGCAGATGTAATTACTTTTGAAATCCTTTTTCATTGCCCTCACACCAAATCAATATACAGTATTAATTACAGACTAGCTAAAGCTTTTACTTCAGAATGGGAGTAACTACTACTTAGTAAGAGTTCAGTTCTGCTCAAAGTGCCTAATATTAATTTGGCTGCATATCAGTTTCAGCCGCTGCAGTGTCAAGCTGAGAATAGAAGCCTCATTCACTGAAATGGTCTTATTTATTAGCCTCTTAAAAGTTTCCACAAGTTATGTGCTCAGGACTTTTCAACAGAACTGTTATTTTTCTGCAGTTTTACTCATGTTCACGTTAATTTAGAGAGGAGGAAAGTCTGTGTCATTGTAGTCAGGCCTATATAACTATTTTGCTTTGAATCCTCATGCCCATATTAAAGTGAACAGAAGTGACTTTAGGACCAAATCATACTCAGTTGGGACACCCTTTACATTCAGTGAATTCCCTTTGGATGGATACAGAGTGAGCTGGCTGGGCTACAGTCTCAGACTTGGAAGAGCCAGGGTATTTACAAATGGTAAACGTACTTAAAAAGACAGCTGTAGAAGCATATCTGTTCCGTGAAAACATACAATAAACAGTAACGAGAATTCCCTGTTCAATGCAATAAGCATTTCCCAAGGGCTACTTGCTCTAATTCAGGTGGCTAGGCTCGCTGTGAAGTGTGTGGCGCTTCCAAGATGAGGTTGTTTTGCATCCTGAGGGGATGGGCCATGGAGGGTATTCCACCAAAGATGGAGAAGAAAAGAAAGTTAATTATAGAAAAGTTAACTAAATGGTATTTCCTCCATCCAAACTGTAGTCCCTATCTGTTTGGCTCACCTGTTTCCTTGAAGGATTCACAATCACAACATGTGGCAGATGTTTGCTGTGCTGCGCCCAGAATGGCCTAGCATGACACCATGCTGGAAATAAATACAGCTGGATGACTCTGATGGGATGCCAAAATGATTAAAAAGGATACAGCTGCTACCCATCTTTTCTTTGACTAATCCCTTACAGGGGAAATAGTCCATAATAAAACCATATTTTTCCTCTAGGGAGTTACAGTTCATTGAGAATAGACCTGACAAAATAATGGGCAGCCTACGGCTTAGACCTAAAAGTAAAATAACGTACCCAGGAAAGTGTCTGCAGAGACACAGATTCAATTTTTAAGAAAGCTAGGAAACAAGGTTTCAAATCTAGATACAGAAAACTCCAGTGACTCCATGGTGTTAGTGAGTAACCCAGAGAACTGGGATGGTTCTCGGTCTGTACCCATCCTTGCAGAGCACAATGCTTGCCTCTTGTTTACCATAGTTGTGACAGAAATAGTGGCCATTTGCTATAAACAACCATATTTGAAACCAATATTGTAATATGTTCTGTTGTGCGCTATTAATTTTAAAGCCCATTTGCAGCTTGCTGTGTGGTACCTGCATTATTGTGATTATAAGCTGACTCAGCATTTGATTTTGTACTTAGGTGCAGTTTCATTCCTTTCTGGGCACCTCTGCTGCTGCTCCGATCCTCAGCTCTGGCGGTGTCCGTGATTTTCCTGCTGTTGCCAGCATCACCGGTGCTGCTGCTCTCGCTACCCCTCCGGTGTGCCAGGCCTTGCTGGCCCTGCTGAGGACGGAGCGGGAAGAGACGTGGCAACGGCAGCAGCACCAGCACCTGTGGCAGCAGGAGTATCGGGACGAGCCTTAGAGCAGTCAGGTTTGTCCCATGGCCACACAGTTTTCTGGGCAGCTATAGAGTGTTGGATAACCAGGGGTCATTTCACAGTTTTGTGGCTGTCTGCTGAAGTGACATCTTACGGTACTGCCATTGAGTGACCATTTGGGGTGGGGGTTGTTGGTTTTTTTTTCCTTTTGTGTACAGAAAAAGAGCCAGCTTGTAATCGGGCCAATAAAGTAACTTATAGGGGGTTGAAATTTAACACCTGGCCAAATCGGTGTATCCTGTTGTTTTTCTGCAGTTAGCATGTTTAGCAGCATTCTGAAACACTGACTGAAGTGCCTAACTAAGGAGTGAAATGATCAGCTGGCCAGGACTGAGACTGAGTTTATGATTCAAGAAAATTCATTGTCCATAGCAATATATGAGTAATTTTAGATTGAAAAGAATATCTGGGAAAGACAGGGTGCTCCCTAAGAAACTAGATCAATAAAATGCTTAAGAAGGTATACACGTTTCCTTAGCATTTCCCCATTGCTTTTAAGAAAGTTAAACGTAAATGTTGGTTAATAAATGTAAAAAGCTACTATATCCCTTTTAAAGCCAGGGAAGTTAAAGCAAATAGTGACCCTTCTGGTACTGGTAGAACATCTGTGGGACTGGAATTTCCTGGTGACTCTTGGCTTGTATCAAACTGAAACTTACCAAACAGGTTTTCTTTCTTTTTCAAAACCTTATCGACATAACAATTACTGTAAACTTCAAAAAAAAAAATTTTTTTTTTTAATGTATATGAATTCTTGGCTTTCTTTTCTGACATCTACTCTCCTATGAGCCTTAAACAAACACGCTTTATGCTGTGTGGACTAAACTAGTAACCAAATGTCCAGCCAAGAAAAACAGTTGTATCTTGGCTTTCATTAATGAGGTTATGTGCAGGTATTTGTTTGGACAGGTCCTTTTCTGCATATGGGTAAATCAGCAGTGCAGTTGTACATCAGGGCTTGCTGCAGAGGTAATTGCCATTTAAAATTAAACCACCAATAGGAAAAAAAAAAAAATTAGCATGGGATTGATTTCAAGAGAGAGAGATCTGGGATAAATCTTGTAGAGTGCTAAATGAAAGTCAGATACTCCAAGGAAAACTGATATAGATGAGAAGTAAGCCACCTTTATGATACAAAGCTCTTTTTGACCACTGCTTTATCAAGATCCTTTTTATGCTACAAAGAATTTTTCCTGATCTACTGATCATGAAATTCCAGATGCAAAGTCATGGAAAAGTTAAGAGCAAAGCAACCAGGATTTACCTCTGAGTTGGTTTAGTTAACAAACTTCCACATTGTGATCTCCCTTTATTTTTTTTTTTTTTTCAGTTCACTTATTTCCATAACATTGATAGTTACTTTCTGCCATCATGTTCAGTTCTGTCTTGGGGTTCTTTTTGTTTTTTTTTTCTTTTTCTCTGTGAGTAATTCTTTCTGTCTATGAACAGAACAAACCCTAGAGAGTACAAAGTACTGCTACTCAGCTGGAGCTAGTCAAGGTATTGATCTCATTTGCTGTAGGATACATCTACAGGTGTCTTTCTTTGCCCAGAATTTATAAACAAGATTGGGATTACCTAATATACCTGCCCAGGAGATGAGGTGAATCCTTACTCTGTTCACTCTGCTCCTGTGAGTGTGAGATTCAGTGTTGAGCCTAGAAGGTCTTTGAACAAGTCATCAGTCATCGTAACAAATTACAAACGGATAATATACATGACAGGAATTATAGGCACCAAACTTCCCAAAGGTATTGCAAATGCTGACATGACTTCCCATCGTTTATTACCAGATAGAGAGAGAAAGGGAGCTGGAAATAAGCAAATGTACAACTCTGTGAAAAATGAAATTAAGCCATGTAGTGTTCTCTGAGGCTGCCAGTCTGTCCTTGCGAAGACAAATAGGAAGACACAAAGCTGAAGACTGGCTGAAGGATGTGGAGTTAAAGTTAGCCCTAGAATAGCACCTAGGAGACCAGGCTGGCATAGAGTCCTCTTGTGCACCACGCTATAGCCAAGCACCGTGACTTTTGGAGCCAAAAAGGCATCTCAGGTAGCCTCAACAGTCCTGATGAGGTGACGGGTGAGATGGTTTCCGAGACCAATTTGTTCCAGACAGCTTGTTCCTGTGTTCAGAACAAGGCTAATAAACAGAGGACTGGAGAAGTGTGAAAGCAAAACACGTTTAACTGAAGTAGATGGCACTTGTTGATTCTAAGTAAACTAGGGAAAAAGGACTTGACATGCTGGTGGGTTTGGGATCATAATTATTAAAAGGACTGTCCGTTTAACCTTGAATTAGATCTGCTAAGTGACATGCACAGGTAAGGCAGGATTCAGGCACTGTCATTGGATGAGCCCCAAACTACAATCCGTTTCTTTCCACAACCCGGTCTCAAAAATAATACCTGCTACTCGGTTGCTACCTAAAACTACCTGACCCCGAGCTGCTCAATACCTGTCTGTTGCTTCAGTCC
Source organism: Burhinus bistriatus (assembly GCA_013397275.1). Taxonomy (NCBI): domain Eukaryota; kingdom Metazoa; phylum Chordata; class Aves; order Charadriiformes; family Burhinidae; genus Burhinus; species Burhinus bistriatus. The sequence goes on along the minus strand of VYXH01012581.1, from coordinate 149 downwards.
AGCTGGGATCCAGATACAGGGGAGACAAGTAAATCCCTAGGGATGGAGCTAAAGGAGATTTTCTTTTGCCTTGATGCAACTGGACCCCTTTAATACTCAAGCTTCAATGTCTGCTCTGTGAAGGGGATATTCATGGAATCACGGAATCA
>VYXH01012580.1:124373-136590 GCA_013397275.1 Burhinus bistriatus | reverse complement strand
CGCTCTTCATCTGCCTCCAGGGAGAGCTCAGTGCATTCTAGTTGCTCTCTCACATAAAGAGCAACTCCACCACCTCACCTTGCTGGCCTATATTTCCTAAAGAGGACATAGCCATCCATGACAGTGTTCCAGTCATGTGAGCTATCTCACCATGTCTCAGTAATTGCGAGGAGATTTCAAAACCTGTGTACTAGCTCTCACATTATTACGAATAATTAACTGCTATTATGGTGCAATAAAAAGGTATTAACATGCATGTTCAAACCTTATTTTCATGCAATAGATTTTGTTTAAAAAACCTAGTCTCACTTAGTTTATAAAGCCCATGTAGACTTAAATTACTGTACTGCATAAATAGGTGTACTATAAAAGAGCTACTTACCTTTCTCTGTTTCTCTTTTTTTGTTTTTTGTATATGTTGACTTTGAATTTTGTACATTTTGACTTTCTCAACTCCTCAATTCTCAGCTTTTGTCAAGCTAGATGCCTTAAAACATCTTTCTACAGGATGATTAATTAGCATATCTCATTTGCTTTGCAATCATCCAGTGTTAAAATTTTTTAAAAAATATTTTTGGTTTTCTGTAAGTATTTAGAAGTTTTCTAAAAAATACTGCCTAAAACAAGTTCTGAGGGTTTCGTAATTTTATTAGTATATTCAAAGACCTACTGAGCTTTACATTCACAGCATTTGCATTTTAAAATGACTTTCCCAATGTGAACAAGTCCTTTCTCATGCAGATTGGAAAACCAACCATAAGCATGATGAATTGGATAGGTTTCAACTTATCATATGACCCTCCATTACAATGTTGTAAAGGTACAAACTGTAAAATACACAAACATAAACCCTGAAATGTATCAGGAGAAGTATTCTAGAGCATTAATATCAAGGTATATCTATAATACATCCTCCAAAATATAATGTACCATATAGTCACTCATATTCCTGAAAAATTCATTTAAATTTATAATAAGTCTTACAGGAGCAAATACAGAAGAGGGCTATGACGTTTACCAGGAGAATGGAGAGGAGATTGACTGGCTTGGCTTGTATGACCAAACAAAATAAAGGATTAGAGAGTGACTGCGTTTATTTTTTATAAATTCAAAAAAGAGAAGATAAAATCTCTGGAGAGCTAAAAAACAATGGACTGAAAGGTACTGGCAGAATAACCTATACATGCAAAGAGGAATAGATAATTTTATATTTTTTGAGAAGATAGATAGAAAGAATACATTCACCTTTTTTTTTTTCCTTCTTTAACAAACAATGCATTAAAGGAAAACAGTTTCACTACACGTCCAAGTGTTTACATATATATATATATAAAAATTTTTGGTTAGTTGAATTATTTTTAACCACTTCAAATGCATTTCCATTCACACAGCTAAATCACACAACACAAGTACACAATGGCAGAAACATAACAGCACAACTCAGACTTAATACTGGCTATTCTTAATATTAACCAACCTCGCAACAATTTTTTAGTCGAGGCTTTCTATTTGCTTCATTAGACCTTAGATCAACACCAGCATGCCATTGTGACGGTGTGCTTCCCCCCCCGCTACAGGCTATTTATCTCCCATAACCGTGCCCAAGCGATAACCACCCATGGTGGTCATAATGGGTGCTTGTAGTCGTGATGGCGGCATCCGGGGCTCAATGTGCTTTCAGGAAGACAGATAACAACACAATAGCCAAGGGCTAACCTGAGCAAAGCTGGTTCCACNTAAACATCTTGCTGCTTCTCTCTTGCAAGTGAAGTGCATCATTCTACCTGTGACAGACATCAATTAATATATCAACAACAATTAAAATGAATCTTTTGATGAGCTAATTAAATTTACCATGTCCAAAGATGTCCTGAAATAAATTGGTTTTGTATTAAATAAACCTATCAGCCTGTACTTAGACACTCACAAATTATTAGCCCCTGTATTTTTAAATATATAAAATAAACTTTTCTAACTGTCTCAACAGTAGTATACTATAAAAATAATTATTTACTAAAATGAATTAAGATCTTACAATGCAATAGAATGATAAATTTTCATTCTTTGTTCATGGCAAATTCCTATGTGGAGAATGGTGGCTTATCCATGTGCTACTGCTATGATACCAAAATGTTAATTCTTTTCAGAGTTTATTAAAATAACATCAATTAGTCTTGTTTCCATAACCAAAACTTTGCTTCTAAGCATACCAGAATACATATCCAGTGCAACTAGGGAAGGAAAGACAATAAACATTGTTAACTCTGATGTCTGTTTCCTTCACTCTGATCCAGCATGAGGCCATTTGGATTCCAAATACACCTCTGAATAAATTCAGAATTCAAAATCTAAAATCAGAATCTAAATCATTGTAATTTCACCCAGTTATTACATGACAAATGTGCAAAATCACAAATATAGTTTACAATAAAAGTTAATACAACCAAAGAAACTCAGTTTCTTAGAGATAACGGACACAAACCCATTAATTTTTATTTTTCTGGTTTTGTTTTGTTTTTTTAAACTGGTAAGGATCACCTTCCAAAACACAACATTTTAAATTCAAAGGTCCTATTTTATACATGGAGAAATACGCAATGTTTACCTTCACTGAAATTTTTGATGGTGTGAAAACACAGAATTATAATCTTCTTTTTTGGAATGTTTTGTTATCATTTTATTGTACCAGTCACTTTAAATGAAGTTTAAATTGCAGTCAAAAGACAAATATAGTAACAAAGAGCTCAGGAAGAAAAGGTGTCAAAGAAAGAATTACTATATAATTTACTCTCTTGGGAAGAAAAAACTAAGTTTAGAGAAGTCTAAAGAAACATTTTAAATTAAAAAATAACTTCTTAAAAGTTTGCTAAGCCTTATTAAAACTGTCTAGAGGCTTTGAAGAAAGGAAAGCACTTTGAAACCACAGCTTCCTCTTCTCACTTCTATAGTTAGTAGGGGGTCTGAATCTGAAGTAGTATTATTCTTTGGTTTGTTTTGTCTTAGGAAGAAAAATGCAGCAGATTCAAACTTTAACAAGCACAATCTCATACCAAAGGACTCTTGTCCATCAAATCTTTCTTCAAAAAACCAAAAGTCTATGTCTTATCTCACTTACTAGCCCTAAACACACCCTTCAGCTAGTGAAACAACAGAGGATTGAATATGGTTTTACTAGAGACCAGTATCTTACACAGTCAAACTTTAGTGGGAAGGAAGAAAATATTTAAAAAGGTTTTTAAAAATTTGTGTAGAAAATAATGAATAACAGGTGAAATTAACATTATTATTGATAGAAAGAATATCAGAAATGCCTGCTGTAGTAGCTCAAACTGCTTTTGAAATATTGCCTGGTGAAGCTGAAGGCCAGTCAGGAGAACAAGCAGTAGCTTTACAGGTTACCATGGACTATATTTCGGCAACTTATTTTGGAAACTGAATTGGATACAGAGTTTCAAAGAAGACAGACCATCAGATGAATACTTCACCCTATAACTTTTAATAAAGTGTAGTCCCTGCTCAACATAGCACTAAGCAACTATGAAGCTTTAGATTAAATAAATGAATAAATACACTTAAAGCTCCCAACAAAATTAACAGATTCTCCACACTATGGACACTCCACACTCTGTTGGGCTTTCCTATATCATGTACGCATCATGGAGACTAAAAGTCATACATTTGAACCAATTTCTGCAATATAAGGAACACATAAATCATCTAGAATCCTGGTGCCTCTGATCTGACACAAACTCACATTTTATTTTCTCTTCTGAGCTAGCTATATGGTTTATATAGGGTTTTTTTACAGTCTCTGATCTTACAGGTTGGAGTGCATAATATAATTATGAGAAATACATTATATCTGATGGTCTAGGAACATTTGAAACATGACAAGGCCAAGGCATCTTCTTAAAATAATGTTAAATTCACCTAGTGCTAGGAAAGGGAACAAGTCTTAAAGCCTCACAAAATCGGTGATGAAGAGGAAATAACCAGGATTAGTCTACTTATAGATTTTCTTGGTTTGAGACTTCTCCAATGTCAAAAGTTCACCCACTTCTCCATAATATAAAGACATTGGTCATAAAACTGGGAAGTATTTTTTTGCCAACATGGGGACAGGTAAAATGATTTAATAGGTCATTTAGGCTTTGACTTTGATCTTGTCTGAAAAATGTAGAGTGTTGCAGAATTGTTTTGACTGTTAGTTGGCCTGAGAGGTGTGACACCTATATTATTTTAATCAAAGTTATTTTATAATTCCAGATTGACTGTGTAACTGTTTTTGATGCTATTTTGTCCTGCTCGCCCAAGCCATGTTGCTCAAATTGATCCATTTGAATTGGATACATTTCTCCACCAAAGACTGAGATATATTTTAGGAAAGGTATCAATGGTAGATGAAAAGTACAATGGGTAAACTGCTGTGAATATTTATTTAATTAAAAAAGACATTTTATTATGTTGATTATTTTATCATATACTTGTAACAGTTGAACAGTCCCATATAATCTTCCAAAGAAGTAACAAGAAAACCCAAAAAACCTGAACTGCTAACTCCCCCTAAAAATTGCAAAGTTTAAACTTATTATTGTAAACCCCATTGTTGATTAAATGATATTTTAATTGGTAATGCAAAATTAGAGACATACCTATGAAGTAAGATAACCTCATTAAAGTTACATAAATGGTTCAGAGTGGCAGCCTCGATATTGAGTCATACTTCGGCAGCTTGCTAAAAGAACAGATCTTTGTGGGTTTTTTCAGAGATCTCTTGATTTTGAATACTTATGACTAAAATGAAAATTTTTTTTCTCTGTTTTTGTATCAGAAAGTGCCAGCTTGACAAAATTGTTAAATTTTGTAGGAAGGTGTTGATTTTCTTGAATATTCTGACAGAAACCAGGCAGATTTCCCAGGATAAGGTTTCTTGCCAGCAAGCCTATTTCTTTGACAATTTGAAACTGTTGACTATCTGCCATAAAACTGGATACCTCATCACCTAGGAGGTCTATCTTTAGCCAGGATACTCCATGGAGGGAGGGTTTCTTGTTAGGATATTCAGGGCATCTAAATCCTTCAGCTGAGCTGGCAGGAAGCTTTGCATTTCTGATGTTCTGGTGGCATCTGCTTGAGTAAGACTTCTTTGGGCATAGACTCATTCAGCTTTGCAATGGTAGTTGGGAAGCTGAGACTTCAGATCTGCAGCAGGCATTTTATTTCAAAATTTAAAAAAAAAATCAGTTGTTTTAAATTATTTTTTAAAATTTGTTACAGTGCAAAAATTTCATGGAGAAAAGGATTTCTGAATCCTCAGTCAGACAATTTCTGGGGTTACAAAGTGTTAAAAGAGACAACACAAACAAAAAACCAAAATAAATTAAATCATCACAATGAAATTGTGTTTCCTCTTAGAAATTTTTAACTTACCTCACTCCTTTTCTATCTGCACACATAACTTTGATTTTTCAACATATTGTCAGCCCATTTCAAAATATTTCCTGTTTGTGTTAGCAGCATCAGAAAGCAGATTTCAGCTGGGCAGGTGTACACTGACATGAATAGAAGAATTCAAGGCGCTCATTATCTATCAGCATGGAAAGAACTCTGGGTTTAGTTTTTACTCTTTTCTGGTATAATTAGAGCTGATCAACATTTTTCTTTTTTCATATTTTCCTCAAGAAAATGCTGTGTTTCCAAAACAGTAATTCTTCATAACTATACATTTCTTTAATTTAAAAAACAAAAACAAAAACAAAACCAGAAAAAATAGTGGACTAGAATATTTTGGGTTTTGAATATTGTTTCCAAAAACGTATTTGATAATACAAATACTTACAAAATGTGAATGTTTGAGCCAGAAAAATACTTTCATTTTCTAAAAAAAAAAATTAAAATGTTTGACTAAGTTTTCAAACTACTTTGCTTTCTTTTTCCTCAGAAGAGATTTTAAATTTTATTTAACTCTAAGGGTGAAAGATGGCATATAGTTTGTGGGTTGTGCTTTTTGGTTTTTGATTAGTTTTTTTTTTTCTGGTTAGTAAATTCAATATTGCTTTAAAACTAGTGGTAAAATAAAGTTGCAGAAATAAAACTTTTTAAGTTATTATCCTACCAAGAAGCAACACTTCCTTTATCTTTGGAGAACCTATTTTTATTATTCATAGAAGGATTAGTGACAAAGAGATTCCTTGTAGTCTCTTATCCTATACCATATTTATGTCCTGATGATAATGGTAAGTCTGGAAGGAAAATACCCAATCTTACAAGTTAGATACCTTCCTAACATCAGGGTCTCCCTATGAGGTTTTAAAATTAAAATAGACATTTGAGCTGTGAGTTCAGGTGAACTCCCTTTCTGCTTCCCTATTATTCCTGTATTTTGGTTACACAAAAGTGCTATGACGCTTCAGCCTGATAAACATAGCTGTTACTGGAACTCAGGAGTAGGAAGAGATGAAGAGACAGAAGGAAATACAGTCCTGGCTCATCTGCATTGATGGATGAAAAGCTGGACATGAGCCAGCAATGTGCTCTCACAGCCCAGAAGGCCAACTGTATCCTGGGCTGCATCAAAAGAAGCGTGGCCAGCAGGTCAAGGGAGGTGAATCTGCCCCTCTACTCTGCTCTGGCGAGACCCTCCCCTGGAGTGTATTGCATCCAGCTCTGGAGTCCTCAGTATGGGAAAGACATGGACCTGCTGGAACAGGTCCACAGGAGGGCCACAAAAATGATCAAAAACAATCAGAGGGATGGAACATCTCTCCTGTGAAGATAGGCTGAGAGTTGGGATTGTTCAACCTGGAGAAGAGAAGGATCTGGGGAGACCTTATCGTGGCCTTTCAATACTTAAAGGGGGCCTATAAGAAACATGAGGCTAGACTTTTTAGTAGGGCCTGTTGTGATGGGGCAAGGGGTAATGGTTTTAAACTAAAAGAGGGAAGATTTAGACTAGATATAAGGAAGAAATTTTATACACTGAGGGTGGTGAAACACTAGAACAGGTTGCCCAGAGAGGTGGTAGATGCCCCAAACCTGGAAGCCTTCAAGGCTGGGTTGGACAGGGCTCTGAGCAACCAGATCTAGTTGAAGATGTCCCTGCGACACTGATGTATATAGAGCCATACCAGTATGCTCAGACTTCCCAAAATTGTTTCTACGGAGAGCTTTAGAAGCCTTGTAACTTCATAAACAGAGCGCGGTGCTGTTGGGCAGCTCATGCTCTTCTGGGATAGAGCTGGTGTCCCATTTTGGCATTTGACTCTTCTATGTCAACCTATCAGCTCATTCATAAGTAATCTGGATATTTCTATGTAGGCTTGCACTATAAATCTGGTTACTAGATTCTCACTGGGCTCAAGGTCATGTAGCTTAGTGCCTGAGCATTTATGAAGTTTAAACTAAAGAATTCAATGAAGCATAGGCAACTGAAAAGTTCAGCTTGGTTTGAGTTTGTATAATTTCACTTTCACTGCTTTTATATTTAATCAGTAATTGAAACATGAGAGAAAGATCTTATTTATGACATCTATCTGCAATCTGTTCATATTTTGAAGCACAAATGCCTTATTACTGGGAAGCAGAGGAGGGAGGGAGGTAATGTTTTTTCACTACTGTTTATCCTTTTTTTACCTGGAAAAGCGTGTGAAATTTGGTTTGTATGGCATTTAATTAAGAATAATCTTTGTTTTCTTCTAACATTTCATATGAAAATACATTTTTTCTCCATGTTTATAATTAAAAACTGTCAGCAAATTCATAGTCCTATAATTTATCGCTTTGACATTAAAAACGATAATCTATATGTAATATCTGACAAATTATGTAGGCATTGCACTTTTGTAAGTCTTAGTGGAACCTTATCCAACTATTCTGATGCCTGTGCTACAAAAAGAAATATATTTTGGTGCATTTTAAGAGAGACAGACACAAAGGCAAAGACAGAGACAATGAAACAGTTGTGACAGGACACTGAGTATTCTAGCAAATTGGGTAGGTATCAAAAAGAGGAAATAAATTAAAAAAGGAGAATCCTAGAATGCTAAACTTGAATCATTTGTAAAATTTTCCGAGTATAGAGCCAAATGCACTGCAAATGCTTGACAGTTGTGGCTGCAAAATAAAATAGCCCATGAAAAGTTTGAAATCTCAGTCTATTGGAGTCTACAGGATGCATTTTACGAGTAGGCATATGAAGCTCTTTATTGTAGATAAGTTGTTGCCACACTTGAAACATAACTCACCTTGGTGCCCAAGGTATTTTTGCTCTCCATTACATCTTGGACTGGGAATTTGCTCTTTTGGCTAATGGGAATATAACCTTCAAATAGCGGTTATGTGTCAATTATGCAATCCATCTATTTTCATTCTTCCCATCTTTTCTACATATCCATGAAAGCACAAAGAGATAAATCCAGTAAAGACAGTTTCTATTCTCTCAATCCATAGCTGTATTTGCAGTGATTCTAATAGGGAATTTAAACACATCCAGCTGTAAAAGGCAGAAACATAATTTGATATTTCATAACCTTTGGTAATCCCTTGGCCTACTGGAATGAAAAATCTTACTTATTTACATTTGACTTAGGTGAGAGGGAAAAGAAAAAGAATCTCCATCTAAATTTTGAAAGGATAAATTATACTTTTGGTGCCATTTTCTTTCCTTTTCCAAGGACAGTTGCTTTGTCAGACTTACTGTCTCACCAACAAGTTTCTGATTTTCTGCCTTTGCAGTTGGTCAACATTTAGAATTGAATAGTTCTGCATTGAATCATACGTACTTCATATAATGGAATTATTTTGCCTCTTTTTCCTCTTCTATTTCTAAACACAAAATATTGCACTAAAAATCCAGAAAACAGAAGCAGAAAATATGGTCGTGAAGTTATGTGTTTATACTTAAAAAGAGAAGGAAAAGGTGAAGGATAGTCTAGGATTTGTATAGTTGAAGTAAAATAAACACTGGAAAATTTTATCTCCACTGCTCAAATTAAGGTTGAGACATGTGGTCTTGGCTTTCAGTAGCTGGTGGAGTGGAGAAGTGAAGTAGATTGTATCAATAGGTGGAGTGACAATTCATTGCTTTGCTTCTGGTTTTGGTGTTTGGGTTTTTTTGTCAGGTCTCTAAACCATGAAGTATCTCTGTATTTTTCAGAACAGGCCTTTTGTGTTTTAGTTATTTATTAGGATTTAACTGTTTTTTATGTATTTCCCACCCTCCAAGACAGTCACTACTCACAGTACTTTCTTCCCCGAAGGAAAAAAGAGAGAAAATGAAGACAGGACATGCTTGGGAATACTGGGGGGGTGGGGGTGGGGGGAAGTGATCTGACCAGCTGGAAACTGTTGAGAGTATTCAAAAATATGTGTCCAAACACTATGAAAGAGTAATGTATTTTAATATATTTTATATGTGTATTAAATGCACACATATCTACGTTTTCAATTAGCATAATCTTCTAAATAAAAGCAACAATTATTGCAGGCAAATAAACACGAGTTCTGACAAAGAAATAATTATTTTGCAATGCAGGTTAACCTTTTGAGTACAGTTATGAAGTACAGAAATTATGAAACAAAAAGGAAAAATAAACAAGATATTTCAAAGTAAGATTATTAACTAAACATACTGATAAATTGCTAAACTCCTATCTCAATATGGAAATTTCCTTCTGAAATCCTTCCATTCATACAAGACAAGAGATTGCAATCCTGCATTACAATTACACCAACACATCTTTCTCTGAAGGTTTATAAAATTTTTATCACCTGAAAAATTATTTTGCAGTAGATTTACAATTTTTTTCCTTTACTGTATGCTGCCACTTAACAAGCCTCTAGAGAAATACAAATCTCAGCACTAGTAACTACTCTTTTCCCTTTTTTCCTGAAGCTATCATATTGTAAAAAAAAGCTGCACAATTAGATTAAGTATTTAAAGATCACAAAATTCTTCAGTTCAGTTGATAGTTCTAATGTTTTTTGCTTACTTAAACTTAATTTGAAAAACCAAAGATATTAACCTACTTTACAGTATTCAGAAATTATCTACAGAAAGTATCCTGAAAATATTAACTCAGTACTAATTTAATCTCTTTAGTCCACACTCTTTATATAAAATAGGGAATATAATTCCAAATTATTTCAGTGCTCAGTATTTTGTCAAGGTAAGAGGGGCAATAGTCCTTAAGTTATAAGCAACAAAAGTATAAACCTTTTTAATGTCTTATCTAATTATTGATGAACTTTAAGGAATGAACGAAACATATTTTACCAGTAAATGTTAGTATTGATATTATTACGGCTATTATTATACCAATTACGATGCTTCAGCTACATGGCAACATAAACTTTGGTCCTCCGTTTGACCATTCAGATATATATTAAAAAGGTCATACCTTTCTGTTTGTACCTGTGCTTTTCTTCCTAGAGCTTTTTTTCTTCATAAAAATTACTTCTTCATAACTAAGCATTATTTATTCTTTCATTTGAAAATACATTGCAAGAAGAGCAGAATTCAAATACTGTACTCTCATAGGTTTAGGTTCCTCAAACCTCCATCTTAATAGTTCTTTACAACAATTTTTAAGCCTTTGTCAGTCTAATTCCTGCCTCTGGAAAGTGTCTCTTTTTTTGTATCTGCAGGCTTGCATGCATTCATATGAATTCTCAGCAAAATTTTTGGAACAGTTCTTGTATCTGTCTCTCTCTCATTTAGCCTCTTCTAAGCAACAGAGGAATGTGATTTGGTAACTAATTTCTATCTTGGTTATTATTAGCCAGAATAAAAACAGGTAGGATACGTTCTTATATAAACAGACTCCTAATAGTTTCCTTTATGAATAACTCATACATTGTTTGACATTCCCACCTGATCACTTTAAAATTACTTTGGCTTAGATTAAGTGGGAAAAGATCACACGGGTAATATAATTTACACATGACATTTAGTAAAAGTACAGTACAAAATATATTTGTCTGAAAGCTGAGCTGAAGTTAAGATTCTGTTACACAAAATGGTGTGCATGTATACATGGCAACAGAATGTCTCTGTCACAAAAAGTTTTAAAATTCGTATACCTTTACTAACCAAATAATTATAAACAAATAAATTGATCTGTCTAGACAGTCTAATCTGAGGCCTGGATTTTCCCAACCTGAATTGCTATGAACAAGCAGTTATACATAAAACTGCACTGAAGCCAGTAATAAGTAAGGAATAGACTACATGAAATAAGGAGATAATATTTTTGAGACCTGATAGTCATCAAAGAGAAAAGATTGACGTCTTAAAAAAAATCTGATAAAAAGCTTTTAAACTGCCCACATAATATCACACTATCTGCCCACCGCCTTCAAATGTGACCACTTATATCATATAAACCAAATCATATCCAAATGTGCAAAAACAATTCATTTTTACAGAATGTCAGAAAGTATAATAAAACTTAATGTTGAAGAAGCATGAAGAAAAGCAAGTGCTAAAGAAAGTCCTATAAAAGATAATGTGTTCTGTCACTTGCAAAATATTCCTAGGATCACTGATGTCCCATTGGAGTAAAAAATGTACAAAAAATTGTTAAAAAATAAAACTATTGTAATGACGATTTTTATGTCTGGTTATTAGAATGTGTCAGTATTTAGCATTTACACCCCCCCCAAAAAAAAAAAAAATCAAACAACCCAAACCCACTAATGAAAGAAGTTATATGAAAGTGAAGAGGACTAACTAAAAATATGAAAATGGAGAGCACAGGGAAAAGAGATCAAATGTTTGGAATACTACTAAGATTTTGCAACATATTTAGTTTCCTTCATGGCACTTACCAACAATGTTAGGCAAATAAATACACATTTGCCTAAGTATTTGTATTGGGTTTGCATGGCAAGGTTTTGGTAGCAGGGGTCTGTAGGGGTGGCTTCTGTGAGAAGCTGCTAGAAGCTTTCCTATGTTCGATAGAGCCAATGCCAGCTGGCTCCAATATGGACCTGCCGCTGGCCAAGACCAAGCTGATTAGTGATGGTGGCAGAGCCTCTTGGATAACGTATTTAAGAAGAGGGAAAAAAAACGTGGACATTTTGTAGCTGGAAGAGAGGAGTGAGAATATGTGAGAGAAACAACTCTGCAGACACCAAGGTCAGTGAAGGAGGAGGAGGAGGTGCTCCAGGCACCAGTGCTGAGATTCTCCTGCAGTCCATGAAGACCATGCTGAGGCAG
>VYXH01012580.1:71047-123870 GCA_013397275.1 Burhinus bistriatus | reverse complement strand
GAGGAGTGGGGGGAAGGTGTTTTAAGATTTGGTTTTATTTCTCATTATCCTACTCTGATTTTGATTCGTAATAAAGTAAATTAATTTCCTGACTTGAGTCTGTTTTGTCCATGATGGTAATTGGTCAGTGATCTCTCCCTGCCTTTGTCTCGACCCATGAGCCTTTTGTTACATGCTCTCTCCCCTGTCCAGCTGAGGAGGGGAGAGATAGAGTGGATTAGTGGGCACCTGGCATCCAGCCAGGGTCATCCCACCACAGTATTGTATGACATATGCTCATCTTGCTAACTTCTTTTTTTCCTGTTGGAAAATTTATACAAATTGAAAGATGCTAGATTTAGTATATATAAAGTTGGAGTAGTAATTGTCCATGAAAGTCTGATGAAAACTTCTGGATGCTGGGAAATTTCAGAATAACTAAAAGGGGGTGAAATACACAGGAATCAGAACAATACGTCCAGGCATAAAGAGAGAGACAAGAAAAGGTACTGATTCAGAAATAGTGATCTGGTTGACTTAAATTTTTGCATATCGCTCTTGAGGCATTGTCAAAGGAAACAGTCTTCAGATGGTTTGTCAAATTTACCTAAACGTAAGGAGTTTGGTAAGATATCTCACAGTGAGCTATCACTGTGACTATTCAGCTCCGAACAAAGAAAACACAGGTTTTTAACTGTCTCTGGCATTGACACAACCTGACATGACAGTCATATATTGTATTAGTCAGGATCCATTTATCTTTTCACAGTTAAGGGTTATTGGTTTTAGCCATTTAGTAAAAATAAAAAAAGCCTCAAAAAAAGCATTTGAGGCAAACATATACAGTAGAAAGAGAAAAAGAACATCATCAAAATATCTCTGTATCTCACTAGTTTGCAAAGGCTGCTTCTGTTATTATTATTCGAGTCTCTAAAATCTTATCTTCTAGGACATTAGACAGAAAACAACAGACATAAGTGTATGACTATCAGGCTTACAGATTTGCAACACAATTTATGCAATGACTCGGTACTGAATAGTCCTTATTTTAGACTTTTATTGTCCAACTCAATATATCAGAAGTGTGCCTTAGGACTGTGTTGTTGAACCTTGAAGTGAGAAGGCAAAAGAAGAGAACACCTGATCATTTACAATAATCAAAACATATTTTCTCAAGAATGGAATTATTCAGATTCTGAGAAAAAGATTGCCTGTCAAAAATAAATGGGCTTTGGAAGCCCAGAGATACTATTTAATGGAGCAGTATTTTTCCCACTGACTGCTCATTGCCCTTTGGCATGGACTAATCAGATGTAGAGAAAGGATGCTTGAATTTTAAGACGATACTGAGCTCTGCAGCTTTTTAAATCCACAATTAGTCATTGAACTGACACCAAGTATATCAATGCAGACAATTTATTCTGATATAAAACTGGTTGGAGAGTTTCTTTTTAAAAGAACTATGACTTGTAGCAGAGTTAAATGTTCAAGTGGGAAGTATATATGACTAAGAAAAGGAAGGATCTAGTACTTACTTTCACTGATCTGTAAAAAATAAGTCACAGTTTTTTAAAAATTGTTTGTGTGTTCTGAACTAACATCAATATAACGATTCCAAATAAAGAGACTTTGGAGCATGTCTCTGGGTGTTTTTGTGTCTTTTTTTTTTTTTTTTCTTTTGTCTGTAGACAGACTTTCAAAGAAAAGCCAGAAAATGTAACCTGATAGAAGCTGTAAAGTAGGAGAAAAAATCTGTTTATTGATTAGATCAATGGTAAAGAATTCAGGAGTCTCCATTCTGTTTTTGACTTTATCACTAATTTAGTTGGGGTCTTAAAGTGATTTGTTTTTAACTTAGTGCACCTCTGTGCCTATATCTGTAAATTCTAGATAAAGTAGAAAAGATTGTACAGAGTTATGAAACCTGAACTAAATGTTAATGGAGTCAGTCTGCTTCTAAATAAAGTGAGGTAGGTACAGAGGACATAATGCACTTTAATTATGTTGTGACAGTCCTGTATTTTGATAGTGAACCAGTATGAATTGAAAGACTGAGTTCTATAAATATTTGATTTAAAAATCCAGCATAGAATTTGGGGTTATTTTGGATTTCCTACTGCTGATTGGATTTTTTACATATTTTCTTTTTTTATTTTTAGCCACCATTTTATGGGAAAGTGATCTCTATAGTTAAGCTTTCAAGCATGAAATATTACATAAATCATCATAAATTTACAAAATTTTGCTGCATGCTTTGCAAAAAAGGCATTTAATGAAAAGATAATTATTTCTCCCAGGAAATATACATTTGTTAGGATAAAAATTCTATCGTGCTAAACAAGAAGTACACCTGATTTTGCGTTTATGACAGATTACATAAATAGCATAGATCTTGTTAAAATCTGTATAATTTAGATGTGAATTAAACCAATTGATGTTCCAATCCTCTTATTAAAGATTTTTCCCTCATATTTATAAGTAGACCAGGAAAAAACCCTAAATACATTTTACTCATAGTAATTTTGCATTTTTTTTAAATTTATGATTTACAGCATAACATTTATAGCATCTATACAATAGCTTATAAATATTTATTACCAATGCAAATTTTGTTACGTGGGAAACCTAGAATTATTATCACTTCAGTCTGCTAAGGCCAAACAAATAAAATAAATAAGGTCATTGATTTTTTTTTTACTTGAATAAACAAATTAATTCAAAATTAACCTGTGACTTTCTAAAATAAATAAAAAAATACACACAACACTTTAAATTCCAAATTGCAGATCACTTATCTACAAACTTAATGTTGTCCTTGCAGTCTGTATTAATTCATTTGCAAAGATGACTTCATTAGTCCAAATTTGAAGCACATTCAGTACAAGTCAACAATATTTACTTAAAAAAAAAAAAATTGTTTTCTGAGTTCTTTGGAACAAGATGGGGAAATCATGCTTGTAACTTTTTTTCCTTCTTAACAAAAGACCCCAGCTGACCAAGCACTGTATATAGCATGTACTTGCATTTAAATAAATCTACATGTTAAAAAGAGCATCACTGAAAGATCCGAAGTATCCAGCTTCACTGTTGCTTTAAATACTTGGTGAAATTGTGTTTTCCTGCCTGAGTTTGTGCAACACAATTCCTGTCACTAAGTTCTAGCCACTTAAGTTGTTAGGAAAATATCCTCCCGTGGTTTTGTGCTCACTGCTACAATTTTCAAAGGTACTTTTCATTAACCTGCCTCAGGATCTCAAGTGCTTATCTGCCTTTCTATACCGGAGTGACATCTGCTCCCCTTCCAGACTTTGCTGCTTTGCTAGGATTATCCAGTCAGTCACAATGATCATCTCAACAAGCCCGAGTTAGTCTTGCACCTGAATCTTGGCCAGACAATCAGGATTAAATTCCAGTAAATCAAGTCTCACCAAACAGTGGAGTTATTTATTTGGAACAAAGGTAAACCAGAAAAGATGCATTTAAATTTACTAACAACAGATATCTATTTCCGCATTATGAAATGATAACTCATTTTTCACGTGAAAAGTATTCCAAAATCTGAAAAAATTTAAATTCTCTAACTTAAGTTTCAGTTGGTCATTGATTCAAAAGTTCAGTTTTCAGATGACACCTCGCTCTGTAGGTCAAAAAAGATCATTCTGTGAGCCTGAAATGTTTTCTCCCACTGTTATTACTGTGTTAGGTAGAATTGTTGTTATGATTTTCTTTAATACCAGTAGTCTCATAAAGCTCGGAAATTTCTTACCTGCGTTGTTTCTTTTTTGTTGTTGTTTCATTGGATACACGCCATAAAAAAAAGTCTGGCAATACTATATCAAACACCAGCTTTAGTTCCTGTAGGAGGCAATCTTTATCTTTTCACTTAACCAGGAATGCAATTGTTGGCAAGGCCATAAGGCTGCAAAAACATTTATTCAATTAATACATTGGTCTTTGAATACTGCATGATGCTGCAGCATCTGTCACAGATTCCTTCATGCACCAGTAGGTGAAGAATGGAGGGTGTTTTGGCTGCAGTCTCTAATATGACATCCACCAGAGAGTAGATATAATAGAGGAAGAATAAAGTTGGCAGAGGGTTTGTGGTGTTAACTTTCCCACAGCAGAAACAAGGCTCTTCTTGCTGACTCTGTTACACAGTTCTGCACTATTCACTGCCCCATTTGGGGCTGTTTGTTGATGGGAATTCCTGTCTTAAATATTGATACTGTACTTCAAAATACCAATGACTTGTTTGTAACTAGTGAGAAATTCAATGCAGATGTGACATGATTTCTACCTGTTCATGGCTTGAAGGAGGCTGGCAAATTGTAATTCAGCATGACTAACAGCTCAGAAGCTGTTTCAGTTTCCAGTTCCTGCATTACTATTCTGCAAGATAGTCTTAATGCTACCTGATTAATGAGACAAAAGACAGGGATAAAGTGTTGTTCTACTAAAATGTAATAAAACACCTTCATTAAGCTTTATTTGAAACATAGAAGATTTATTTAAAATTATCACAGGGTTCTTTATATTCATCAGTCTTTGAACTGCTATATATGTAAAAGAAAAAAACATCAACTTTATGCCCTTGGATGATATTTGTCAGCAGAACAAGCAAATATTTCTTTTTAAAATAATTTTGTTATTGAATGTTCCATATTTGGAGGTATCTAAACTGGTAGCGAATCTGGAAAACAAATCTCTTTTTCTAGACTTCTAAAGAAATTCTTATTAAGCAAATATTGCAAAATAAGCTGCAATCCATCTATTTTCTTCATACTAATTGTCTAGATTTCCTCTGCAGCCACAAAGAGAAATAGACACTTCTAAAATTAGTCATCTGATTTGTTCTAGATGCCTGTCTCAGAGTGAGTTAAATAAAGCCTGAGAAATACTTATTTATCAACATCAACTAAAAAGGAAACCTAAAACACTTCCTCAGTTTTTTGGTTCTGAATTGTAGCTCTTTAAAACTTATATAGGATGAATCTCACTATATTTAAAGCATCCCCTATCTTTCTAGAGTAAAAGAACCAACAGTGAGGAAGTAGAAGATGAACATAGAATTAGAATTATTTTTATTAGAATTAGAATTTTAGAATTATTTTATGTATATAAAGATGAAGAAGTTGTGTCAAACATGGTATTAACAGAAATTGTTCTCAAGCACAGTTCATGGGGCTTTCTCATCAACAGAAACTGTATTTGTAAACAAGCAAAAACAGTAGTTTACTTCATGCCACAGTTTGATTTCAACTTCCACTTCACTTATTGCAATTAGCTAATCACATTCTGGAATGTACATCCTCTGCAGACAATAAAAACCACTTTCAAGTATCAAAGTACACCACACTCCTACATTTAGCATTCAGTCAACACTTAATCAGAAAATAATAAATATTATTGTGATGTTAAAATATGTGTTTTACAATAATATGTGTAAGTAGAGGAGACAGTGAATTCTGTGAGTCGGATAATTGTTTTACCTTTTCTTTCACTTCCCACTGGAATGAGATAGCCTTATGTAGGAAACTCTTCTGCTCTTCAGATTTGTTTCTTCATCTGTTTTTTTCAGCTACCCCTCTGAGTCTGTAAAATTTAAACCTTTTGGCGTGATATTTCTATTTAATTCAATGACAAAATGTTATGAACTTAAAAAAAATTTTGGAACAACTAAGGTATCCAGCCAGAAAGTGCTTACATGTGAAGCTGTAAATGTCAAGGGACTGAGTGTTCCTCCTGCCCATCAGGAAAATGCTGCAAGAGAAGGATTAAGAGACTTGTTTCTGAGTCTTGATAAAAGAATGAAATACTACCATGGTAACTAACGTGCATTAACAGGGAAGACATCATATTTATGCTATGTGTACATTAGTTGTTAAGTGTGTATTACGTTATTTGTACATTAGGTACATTGAAAATGAAAATTTACGCATATGAACCTGTCATGAGCAGAACAGTCTTGACTTGAGGAACTTCAGCCAGTTTATTGTTAATTAACAAGAATTTTTAATTACTGATTCAGGTAGTAACTGGGAGGGGGGGAAGTTAATTAAACAAACACTTAGCAAAATTACTTTTCCACACACTTTCCAGGCTCAGCTTCATTTCAGCACCTCTCTTCCCCCTTCCTCATATTAACTCCCCTTGTTCTCAACACACATTACACTCCGTCCCTTCCAACCCCTTCAGTGATGCAATGGTCAGTGCACAGCAGTTTCTTTCTGTCGTTCCTTGCTTCTTACTGTTCTTCTGCCCCAGTGTGGGTCCTTCACAGGCCACAGTCCCTTTGGGCGTGTCCTTGCTCCCACATGGGTCCTCCACAGGCTACAGCCCCTCAGAGCATCCCTCTTTCAACAGGAGCGCCTCCTTCCATAAGGCCATGTTCAGTCAACAACAATATCACCTTCCACACTCCTCCTCCTTTTTTTCCAAACCTACTTCTTTACTTAGCTCCTCACGGGTCATTTTTTGAGTGTCCTCCTGTGTCTCCTCTCATTTCTCCTTGTGTCTCCTGCCCCCAGCAGCTGTCACCCTTCCTCGAGCACACCTGAGCGGATGCATCGCATGCTCCTCTGGGTGGTTGAAAGTTTGGGGCATGACGGGTTGTTTCCATCCTTTTCAGTCATCTGGAACCTGCCGTGACTGGCACAGGGCAGTTCATGGCCTCCTTCCACACAGGGACCCTGCAGCCCCTCTTACCAAACCCTGACTTTTATGACCAATGCAGTGACTTACAAATTAAAGTGATGTATTTTTTTTCACGCTGCACTTGCTCTGTTACCACAATCCCATAAAGACATGCATGAATGCACACTTTGTCTAGACCTTATTCAATAACTGAGCACAAATCCATTTTGTCATTTCATTACTATGTTATTCATATCTTGTCTACATTAATATACAGCAATATGTCTGCAACAACTTCTTCTCTTACTCTCATTCTCTTTTTATAGGCCTATGTAGGGAACATAGCAACAGTATTTGAGTGTCTTTAAGAATGTGAAATGGAAGTAAGATTTTAACTTTTGAATCATACCAAATATTCCTTTTCTGAGAGATGTTAGTAGTGGACATTGAGGGAAAAGCATAAGAACAAGGCTTTCACACTGAGCCATCCTTACTAACTCCTGGCAAACAGTAATTTTAGATCTTCTTGATCTTTAAACTACATTCAGGCTTTGATGTTTCAGCCAGGGATGGATCTATCCTCCCTGAATTTCTTTAAAAGCTTTTGAAATGCCTTTGTGCTTAAGGCTGCCACAATTTACTTCAATACTTTGAACCCCCCCACCCACATCACCACCAACAAAAAAGACACCTACCTTATGTTTATTTTTAGTATACTATATGGCAATTTAATCAGGAACATCCTTGTTCTTGTGAGATGAAAACACTTAATTAGCCAGACATGAACAATACAGTCCATTTCATTGAAGAAATGCTAGTCACTTGAACCATCCTTCATTCTGTTGCAGGAGTATAGATGCCAGTAATAATTTCTACTAAGATCAATGCTTGAGACCAGTTAAGTACTAAAAGGAGGGGGAAAAAATTCTCTTTAAACCTGAATCTAGCTTTAGCACTAAGGAAGTATTGATGGCTATTCACAGATGAGACTGAAACCTGATCATCTGCAGTCCTGGTGGGCAAGCAATGGTACACGGCTTGGCGACACAAGACAGACATGGGGTGTAAACATAGCTTTTGGTAAACAGCTGAAAGCATTTTTCAGCTGAAAGTATCATGAGATACTCAAAAATTTACATTTTATGATGGTCTCAGTTTTCTTTTTCACTGATTTAGGGCCAGAAAATTTCATTCACTTTTTTGCAATTTACTGCAAGAAAATGGAGAATGATCTTCACAAGTACTATCACAAGTTAGTAGGGTACAATCTGGTGAAAACTTTTTCTCTTACGCTTGCAGTGTGTTTCACGAACATAGAACTTCACAGTCAGGTCTTGTTATTTAGCTGATAAAAAGTCATGACAGGAATCAGAAATAAGCAAGTAAATTTGTTAGGGGTGTGTTGCTTTCAGTGGAAGAGAACTAACAAAACCCACTACAGAAATGCAGAAATGTTAACATAAACCCCACACAGTGCTCTATATGAGAATGCCATTCACTGTTAGGGCTGGTTTATGCAGCCTTTCACACGTCTGTATGGCCAAGAAAGAGAAAACTGGAAGTGTCTTGCTGTAACTTTTCAAATAGCCTATTCAAGTTCTGAAGTAATGGAAGATACAACTGAAGTGAAGCTTCTCACTTCAGTGAGATTTTGTTATAAACCACAGAACTGATCAAATGGAAATGACAAGGTCCATTGTATTTTGTTCTTTTTCTCTAACAAGTGACCTTCTATATGTTTAAAAAAATTCATATCCTGTCTGATTTGGTTATACAGATACACTTTCAGTGGGACTTCTTACATCAGTCTCTGCACTAATTTAGTTTTACAAATTCAATTAATATCAACCTGATTCAGGCCTATATGGTTTTAGAAGCATTACATATCAACATATGTTAGAAAAATGAATTATAGCGAAGAAGCCTAAAGGTGAACAGCAGACTTGTCTGCATATAGCCAGGATCATGACAATAGCTGTCCTGAAACTGTACCTGTTGTGTTAAACTGTTTCCCATCTGTATCATGACGTTTTTTTGATGGTGGAAATTATTTTATTTTATTTTTTAATTCACCTGTATAGTTCAGTGGTAGCCATAGGCATAGAAAGGAGAGAAGTAATTTGAAATAGAACTGAAGAAAGATGACAATATGATTCTGAGAAATGCAACAGTGGTAGTCTCCACTACAGTTTTGAAAGAAAGTTAGTTTTGTCACAGCCAACTGTTTGGAATTTGAAAGCCCAGAAGTTAGTCATGTGCTTTTAGGTACTGGTTAGCTGCGAAATTCCTCTATGATGTTGGTTAAATCACCTGTCATCTGGTGACACCTGGCCTGTCATTTATCCCTTTCTTTATCTATCATATGGTGATAATAATGTTGATTTACTTCACAGGAATGCTGTGAAGATTAATTAGATTCCTCAGAAAGCAAGTACTTCTGAAGTGTGAAGTATCATCTATGTACAGCACAGAAATACTTTTTTTTTTCTTTAACACAGACTGTTAATTATCTGCAAAACTGTGCTTGGCAAACATTTGATCTGAAACTTTGTAGATAAGGTTATGTGGGTTTTTTACAATTCCTTTTTTCTTTTCTCTTCCCCTCACATACTGTAAAGCAAGGAAATTTCTAATGCTAATCTTGCATTTTTGCATAATTTAAATTAACTTTTAATTAGATTAGATATTGACCTGGTGGCTATGTTGTATCTTAATAATCTTTGCATGTAATCTGTTAAACATTTAAAAATTTCATGTAGGTGATTCAACATAGATTAATTCACAGAATTCTATGATTGGGGTAATAAAAGTTCAAATGTTTATAGCATGGTTAATTGTCAAATTATGCTGAGTGTTTGGACAAGCACTTTGCTGTATGCAAAGGAAAATTACTATACTGGGAAGCATTGTTGTGTGTCTTAATATTTTCCTGTCTGTCTGGCTTAGTATCTGGAATATTTTAGGTATATTCCAATTTTTATTTTTATAGTAGAGCTGCACCTAGCAAAGATCTAATTAAAGTAGGGACAGCTTCTCAATAGCACAGTTAAAAGTGTATCATTTAACTGGAGTACTTTTGATGCCCTGAGCAGGTAGAAAGTTCTCAAGTTTGCCTGCTGTTGTGATAGTATGGCTAAATTATGTAACAGAATTTTTAACAAGTGTTTATTCATTTGTTGAATATCTCTAACCAGAGTGTCCATTTAGGACCTGTGGTTTTCAGAAGTGAGAATACTTAGCCCTTGGTGGTAACAACATTTATTTACATCAGCTGAAGAGATAAAATAGTTCAACAGTTAAAATAGTTCCAATCACAGCCGAGCATCTGGTCCACTAAACCAAAATGTTGTCATATGTGTATGTTGTCACCTAATGTGCCTCATCAAGTAGATCTACAGATTGCAAGCTGATACATGCGAGCTACATGGATTCCCAAAACTTTTCTTATATATTTTGCAGAGAAGAATCATATCGATTCTCCTACCAAGCCAGTTTTTGTGTTTGCACAATTGAAGCAAGATCTGTTCTCTGAGTATTCAGGCAGAACCTTATCCAATCATTAGTTGTACCATATTTTCAAGAAGTCGATTTCAAGGAGGTAAAAGGAATTATTTAATGTCATGTGAGTGGATTAGTTGTATGTTTAATACCAGGAAAAGGCACCAGGTCTACAGAAATTGTTATGTATACTATTTTTATATGTATGAAATTTCAAGTATGTGCTCTTTTAAAACAACTCTGTATATGATTATTATCGTTAGCTCTAGGATAAAACAGAAAATTGCGAGAATTTAGAAAATTATATGCTTTTTTTAGACATGCAATTTAAAAAAATGTATATATAAGAATGTTATCTGCAACATCTTTTTTTTTCATATGATATGAAAACAAGGCAAAGTTTTCATTCGCTGCAAAAATTATGCACCCACTTTTTGAACAAGAATGATGTTCTCAAAGTAATAACAAGGGTTTTCATAATATACAGTCTTTCGATGCATTCTGTATGGAAGCTTCTACTATGGAAAACACTGTTAATATAATCTTTACTGAAGTAGAGTAATTAATAATTTCTTCATATTTGCATTTGTGAGTTTCCCAAATATCATCCCGTCATACCTCAGGTCTAATTAAATAGTAAAAGTTTCTGAATGTTCTAAAACTTTCTGCAAACTAATCAAGAGCTTTTAAATCATGTTTCAATCATCACACTGCAAGTATAGCTACCATATTTTTCATGATACTTCATAGCACTCAATCTGGTGGTATAACAATGTGCTATGGTAGCATATAATTGGAACAAGTGCATTTCTTTGTTTAAAATCCAGAATACTGTTTCAGAATGCCCAGGAAATCCCTAGCTAGGTAAGGGGGACTCAAAGTTGGTGTGTCTTGTGTACAGAATGTGGGGGGTGTTGTTGGTGTTTCCATTTACAAAATAGGTGTTTTAACCCTACAGATACAGAAATTAATAAACAGTTAAAAATATGTTGTTTCAGAAAAGGAATTCCTGTGATGTGTGTCAGATTATTAAGAAGTGCATTATGATATAAATATAGGGTCTGTTTCCCTTCCCTCCGCTGTCCTCCCCAAACCACAAGCACATGTAACTTATTTTGGACCAATTTATTGCATTTATGGAAGGATTATACTGAAAGTTGGCACTACTAAAAACTCAGTACACAGAAAAATATAGAGAATTACTTTTGACAAGAAATCTTACATTAGAGGAGAGATGAATTAAATAATAATTTTTGATAGCCTTTTTCTAAAGGCATCAATATCAACAGAAGCATCCATAATTTCATTGCTTTAAGTGAGGCCTTGGGTCTTAGACTAGATTATGATTTACTATTTTTTGTTTGGTGTGTTATCGTTTTTCAAGCAGTTGGCCATTACAGCAAGCTACAATTGTGTCCTATTTGCTGTATTGTACAATATATGTTTTAAAGGCAGCACACCTTCATTGTAATTGGCTTTGTGTATCTGAAAGAAAAACAGTATCTACTTTAGCCGCTGAACACTGAAGAGTCCACCTACCATTGAATATCAGAAATTAAGAAGTATAGTACTTTTAGAAATACAGAAAGACCATGCTTAAGGAAACTATGGCCCTCTAACATAGACTGAAAATGAAGGAAAGCTCATAATTATCGGTATGCATTTTAATCCTTTTTCTGAATAGGTTGTGTTTTATGGTTCTGTTCTCCAGTCAAAGGTGTTCTATCAGCAAGTAATTTTCTAGAAAAATACTCTTTCTCAGCTAAAGAACAAGCTTTATGAATGTCTAATCTATTTTTAATAAGTCTATAACTCTGTTAAAGCTTGGATTATACATCAGAAGAAAATTTTTCTAGGTGGTCCTTGAGCCTTCTAGGTTAGATATTATACAATATAGGAAATAAAGCAGGATAAATCTTTTTATTTAAATCAATTTTATCTATTAGTACAGCTCTAACACAGTTTTCTGTCTTTTTTACAATACCTTTTTTCTGATCTATCACCTTTGGTATTCTCATCCTGAATGGCTTGATTGTTTTAATTAGCTGTTATTTTAAAAGAAAGCCACTGAAAGTTATATAACATTTCATTTTTCATTGTTTTCCAGTAAAATGAAAAATATAGCTCCCTGTTTACTCATGAATGGAGATAAATTTTGACAATTTCAGACTGAGAGGTGACATTTTCAGAAAGTTATGAGTGACTGAAGAGTTAGACTATGCTGGCTCCAGTTGCCTAAGGTCAGCAAATAATAAGCAGAAATTATACAGTATGTATTCAGTTAAAGTTTCCTGATTATGCTCTGACCTGACTCTGGCATAAAACATATTGACATAACTGGTATACTTGAGAATAAATGCAGGTTTATCCACTTTTCATTTGGGTAATGTCATGTTTACCTGCTTCCTATATATAGTGAACAAGAAGAGTTTACTCATTCTTCAATTTCCGAAGTCACTGGCTTCTCTTAATTATGTTAGTGGCTGGCAGGTATTCAACAAACTCTGTCCCAGAGACACCATCCCAAGTTACCCCTTATTTCTATCAGCACCTACTGTGTGGCAAAAATGGAAGAACCCGGTTCTCCTGAATCAGTCCTGGGGATTCACCTCTATAAGCGGTATTCCTCATTTCTTAGTCAAGTTTTACTCAACTTCTTACCTACCCTGACAACAGAAAAACATGAATTACAATGGAGGATCTAACCAGTAGCTGAAACTCCTGATAAAGCACTGAGTTCAGTCCTAAAGGAAAAGAATGCATATCAGATGTTAAATGCCATCAAGTCTGAGTCTCTGTGCACTACTTTGCACCTCTCTAAATGAAAAAAAAACACAAAACTACCACCTTCTTTTAGAAAAGTCCATTTAAATCTGTAAGTAGTAGGTATATATGTATAAACTAATAATATTATCAATTTTTATTCCTTGAGAATCTTTGTATAGATGTAGTTACATGAAGGTCTCAAACAGCACATCAAAATTCTCCTCAGTTTATCACTTGGAATGAACTTCTTCAAAATACTATTTTTATATTTCTTTTGAATCAAAGTACCCAAAAATCCTTTTAGTGCTTAGCGGCATTGATATTCTCAAAATATGCAGTTGCATCTACACACAAGTATGTAAATGTAATTGGAGAAGCAAGTGTTAAAGGACAAAACATTGTTCCTCTGTGGCGGACGCACTCAACTCCTTAACCAAACGAGCGGTAGTTTGGTATCAGTTCCAAAGGAGGTGAAGGTCTAAGCCATAACTGGGCCAAGAACTTATCTAGTTCCAACCTATTCTCTGAAAACCTACAAAGCAACCCAGGGAGATGGTGAGCATCAAAGCACATGAACTTGGAACACCGATCATGCAATTAACATGTGCATAGCAGGTGGCTTTTCCAAGACTCATTTTTTAAGGAACAAAGAAAGTTGTGGGTACAAGGAGTCTCATGCATGCTTTTCCCATTGCATGTAATGTGACTACAAGCCAACCACTTTATTCCATAACTACGACAGCCTAAGTGGGCCTTCACTGAGGTCCCCCTGATAAGCAGCTAGCTACATGGTGGTGATCTCCCCCTGAGCTGGGACACCTCTCAAGGTTGCTCGCTGAGGCAGAGACACCTCTTACAAACTGCAGATATTTGTTAAGTGACCAATATTGCACATAACCTGGTATTATAGTGCACTAAGATTCTCCATTGGTAACTTTGATTTTTTCTTGGTAACTTTGATTCTGTCTTGGTCGTTTTGAATCATTGTTATATTCTTTGTAAAGTAAATAGAGTGAACCTTGCCATCGAACTTTGTTAAGTCACATTTTTATAGTATAATATTTCAATAAAACCACTTTTGCTGATACTTTTGGTGATGGTTCTTTAAGCAGTCTAAATCATTCATTTGCAACACCCTCATACATGCTTATAGAGGTTTTTGTCTTTTAGCTCTTTTACTTAAGCTTATTCTCTCTCACCATTACAAGCCACAATGATACATTGATTGTTTAACAACCCCTTGCTACCACAAATTAGATTCAATAGTGGGAAAACAGACAACTATTTGGCTCTTTGTTTTGTTTTGGTTTTGTTGTTCTCCCAATTTACATTGATTTAAATTTTTAGAGCAGGGTGCCAAATACTTACTCAGTCCTGGCATCTACTCTCAGTGTATGAGCTGAGGCAATGGTCAGTGGAGAGATCCTATGCTATATCATTCCCTGATATGAATTCTGGCAAAGCCCAGACTTTCCTTGCAAGCTGGGTGCTAATACTATATTCCTCTTTTACTTTTAACTCTGCCAAAACCCGGCATCTGGTCCCATATAGGGTGTTGACAGTTGAAGCATTTTTCCATTGTGTTGTAACTCTGCCGAGACCTGGCATCTGCTCACAAATAGAGGTGTTGACAGTTTGAGCTCTAGCGCTTTCCCTTTGTGCATCAACTCTGTGGAAATCTGGCATCTGCTCACACACACAAGTTTTGACAGCATAAACTACAGTCTAACACTGAGTTACTCTAATGTAGGGGAACACGTGTAGTCATAGTTTTGGAGGGACACTACTTCCTCATGACATGAAATCCTGAGAGATCAGAAGACAAAGTAGGTATAGGGCTTGGACCACCTTTTATGCAGCAAAAGTCTTCACAGGATTGACATATTGTGTCAATGAACTATATTGAGATTTTTTCCTTCATAATATATACTAGGAAAAAATTAACTAGCACTCAAAAATCTCATGTTATACATTTTCTCCACGACTTAGGCAGTTGCACTGTGAGTATTTAATACTTGAGTAATATCATTCCTGTTTCTCATTATGCTGACAGGCAGAACAGTAGAATTACTGTGATCTTGTTTTTTAATGCTGGAACTTATCTTGAATCCTCAGCCATTTTTAAGGTCTTTTTAAGACATAGGAAAAAAAGGTAATTGCGCCAGGTAGTCAGAACTAATATGACATGTTGCTTATTATCATATGAAGCACACCAGAAAAAAAGATGTCAGGTAACAATATTCTCTTTCTTATTGTTGGGCATCAACAGGATATTTTAGATGAACCAAGGCCATCTCCTGTATAAGAAGCAGGCTGAATTGTAGTTCAATAACATTAACATGTATTTGTTCTGAAGTCTGATGTGAAAGCAGAATTAAAGTCCCTATACTGTATTTTAGGATAAACAGAAAAAGACCAAGTAAATCAGTTCTTCCAGATGTGTTTTGCTCAAGTAGAACAGCAGATTATTGTTTTTACAACTAATTATTCAGAGATTTATTTCTATAATAATGTTTACTATTCATTATAGAAAACAGTCTGAAAAGATTCTTAGATATCTTAGTGCTAGGATACTGAATATAAACCAAAAATACTAAGGGAAACTATATTTTTTTCTTAGATTACTTCATGTGAAACAAAATAGCAAATTGAAAGAGAAAATCAAACTGTTTTTAAGAAATCAAACACAATTATTTTGTGTGACTTCATTATTTCATCCACAAATAAATAACTGTCCTGGTTTGAGGTAAAACAGGACCCATTTTCTGTTCAGTAATTTTACTCTGCAGCTAAGCCTCTTCTAACTAACTGAGGTTTCTGAAATTAACAGCATATTGTGCAGAAACCGTTCACTCTCAGAGTGATAAGACCTGATTAGTTGCATTTTATGCCAAGGAATGGTATGCAGAGAAGCTCTTGCTTATACTTATTGCTATAACACCCAAGGCCAGCCAACTTTGTTATTTGCCCCATTGGAGGGTTGGAAGTGGAAAAGTGTAGAGGGGTCACACCTGTGGGGAGGAGCGGACAGGACAGATGACCCCAAACTGACCAACAGGGTATTCCATCCCATTTGCCTCATGCTCAGTATAAAAGCTGAGGAATCAAAGGGGTCAGTTCTCTTTCTTTGATGGCCAGCATTGAAGGAGGACTCTGTCTGTCCACCTGCCTTTGATCCTGATTTGTGCATTCTTGAGTCCAGATCCAGAATCCAGCTCCCATCCATCACTAAGTCTAGTCTGGGACTTTCCCCATGCCTGTCAGTGACACGATCATCATCCTGGGAGCTTGACACAGTTTTTTATATATTGTATATATTTCATTATTTTCTTTTTTATTATTTTATTAATTTATTAATATTTTCATTAAAATTGTTTAGGTTTTTCCTAAACTCATAAGTCTCTTTATCTCTCTCCCTCATCTCCTTGGAGAGAACGGTGTGGAAGAGCATCTGTCTTTCATTTTCAGGGGTTAGTCCAGCCCAAAACATGACACTAACATATTTGGAATATGATTATTAACCATGTCATGCCCCAAATTCAGATTAAAAAAGGATTCAACTACATTTTGCACATAAAAATGATGAAATTAATAAAAGTAAACAGATCAAAATAGAACAAAGGTAGCATGCAGCCTCCCCGTGAAAAATAAAGTTTTGACAGATACAAAATTAAACCTAGACATTCTTGTATGAACAGATTTTGACTTAAACCTAGGACTTTTCTATTACTATTTCTCCACTTATGAATCTGTATTATACTGTATATGAGAACAGAAAACACCAGATAAATAAGTAGCAGTTATGGGCATTAAATATGGCAAGCTTTGAAAGGTTTATAACAGGTAGTTTTTTAAAGTGACAATATGATTTGATTATCTGCTGGACTAGTTTCACAATCTTTATGATGCTACATGTGAAAAATAAATGCTTAAGTTATACATTGAAATTTTGATGCTGTAAGTTATATTCTACTCTTCTGATATATTTAACTACAGAACTATATATGCAGTTATGCATTTATGTACGCATGTACATGTATATAGTTATCTCCTATGCATATGATATACATACATGTGTGTGTGTAATTCTAAAGAGTTTCCATTTTTAGAACTCGGTAAGTTTTTGCATATGAATTTATAAACATAAACCCATGTAAGACTCTTCCCAGAATGCCAGAATCACAGTGGTGGGGTTGGAAGGGAGCTCCAGAGATCATCTAGTTCAACCATCCTGCCAAAGCAGCTTCACCTACAGCAGGTTGGACAGGATGGTGTCCAGGCAGGTTTTGAATGTCTCCAGAGCCGGAGACTCCACAGCCTCTCTGGGCAGCCTCTTCCAGTGCTCTGCCACCCTCAAAGTAAAGTTATTTTTTCTCCTGTTGAGATGGAATTTCCTGTGTTCCAGCTTGTGTCTGTTGCCCCTTGTCCTGTCTCTATGCACCACCGAAAAGAGTCTGGCCCCATCCTCTTGACACCTGCCCTTTAGATATTTATAAGCATTGATGAGATCCCCTCTCAGTCTTCTCTTCTCCAGGCTAAACAGACCCAGGTCTCTCAGCCTTTCCTCATAAGAGAGATGCTCCAGTCCCTTGATCATCTTTGTAGTCTTCCACTGGACTCTCTCCAGTAGTTCTCCATCCTTCTTGAACTGGCGGGCCCACAACTGGACACAATACTCCAGATGTGGCCCCACCAGGGCAGAGTAGAGGGGGAGGATGACCTCCCTCAACCTGCTTGCCACACTCCTCTTGGTGCACCCCAGGATACTATTGGCCTTCTTGGCCACAAGGGCACATTGCTGGCTCATGGTCATCCTGTTGTCCACCAGGACTCCCAGGTCCGTCTCTGCAGAGCTGCTTTCTAGCAGGTCAATCCCTAACCTGTAGTGGTTCATGGGGTTATTCCTCCCTAGGTGCAGGACCCTACACTTGCCCTTGCTGAACTTCATTAAGTTCCTCTCTGCCCAGCTCTCCAGCCTGTCCAGGTCATGCTGAATGGCAGCACAGCCTTCCGGTGTGTCAGCCACCTCTCCCAGTTTTGTGTCATCAGCAAGCTTGCTGAGGGTACACTCTGTCCCCTCATCCAGGTCGTTGATGAATATGTTGAACAAGGCTGGACCCAGTACTGACCTCTGGGGAGCACTGCTAGTTACAGGCCTCCAGGTAGACTCTGCGCTGCTGATCAAAACCCCCTGAGCTCTGCCATTCAGCCAGTTCTCAGTCCACCTCACATTCCACTCATCTGACCCATACTTACTAAGCTTACCTATGAGGATGTTATGGGAGACAGTGTCAAAACTGTGCCTTCCACCATGGTTTTTCATCTGAACAGGTTGCACTGCTGAATGCTAACACAGGTCAAGATGGAACCATTTAGTTTCAACCAGGAAATCTGTGCCTCTTTCATTGTTATAATTTCAATCTGTGTCTTGCATCAGACAGTCATTTGTTAACTATTACATACAGAGAGATGATTCAAGTAGTGTCTAGCCAGCCACCAAAGAGTTGGATGGTTGCCTGGAGACTAACTTTCAGTGTTCAGAATCAGCCTCTTTAAATAGGAAAGAAAAAAAAAATCCTATGCAGTTCACTCTAAAGAAGACACTAAGCACAGACACTTGTCAGTTCTCAATGTTATTCTTAAGGTTTGCTGCATCCTGAAACTGCACACAGGCATAAGCTAGAGTATAGGATTTTTCACATGTTCACCATATATCTCACTTGCTAAGTGAGTTGAGAGATTCAGAGCTCAAGTGAGACATTTTGATGGCTGAGCCACATCTTGCATTCATCCTTTGCATCTTCACCATTCTACTGTCACCATAAATCTCTGCCCCAGCCTCCTATTGTCTGTCACAGGATCACAGGATAATTCACGTTGGAAGAAGCCTGAGGAGATCATAGAAGCATAGAATCATAAAATAGTTTGGGTTGGAAGGGGCCTTTAAAGGTCATCAAGTCTGTCATGGTTTGGGCTGGACTGGCCACTAAAACAAATGATGGATGCTCTCTAACTTCTCTCCCAAGTGAAAGAAGAATGAAAGAGAGAGAGACTTACAAGTTGAAAAGAAACTAAACTACTTTAATGAAATATTAATAACAAAATGATAAAAAGAAAAGACAATAATACTAATAAGAAAATAATGAAATATAAATAATATACATAAAACTGTATTGAGCTCCCAGGATGACGATCATGTCACCAGCAGGCACTGGGAAAGTCCCAGACCAGACTCAGTGACGGACAGGAACAGGATTCCAGATGTGGACTCAGGAATGCACAGATTGGGATCAAAGGCAGACGAACAGAGTCCTCCTCAGACATTGGCCGTTGAAGAAAGAGAATTGACCTCTTTTATACCTCAGCTTTTATACTGAGCATGAGGCAGATGGGATGGATGGGATGGTCAGTTCGGGGTCACCGGTCCTGTCCGCTCCTCCCCACAGGTGTGACTCCTTTACACTCTTTCGCTTCCAGCCCTCCAAGTTGGTGTGTAACAAAGTTGGCTGGCCTTGGTTGTTATAGCAACAAGTATAAGCAAGAGCCTCTCTGCATACCGTTCCTTGCCATTAACTATAAACATCAGACTTTATCTGCTAGAAGTGGACTCTGTTAATTTCAGAGAGTGCAGTTAGTTAGAAGAGACTTAACTGAAAAGTAAAATTACTGAAAAGAAAATCGTTTCTGTTTTACCTCAAACCAGGACATAGTCCAACTGCCCTGCAATGAGTAGGGACATCTTCAACTAGATCAAGTTCCTCAGAGTCCTGTTCAACCTGACCTTGAATGTTTCCAAGGATGGGGGATCTATTACCTCTCTGGACAACTTGAGCCAGTGTTTCACCAGCCTTTTATAAAAAATTTCTTTCTTATAGCCAGTCTAAATCTTCCCTCTTTGAGTTCAAAATCATTAACCCTTATCCCATTGCAACAGGCCCTGCTAAAAAGTTTTTAGCCAACTTTCCTGTAGGCCCCCTTTAAGTATTGAAACACTGCAATAAGGTCTTCCCAGAGCCTTCACTTCTCCAGGCTGAACAATTATGTATTACAGCTTCCTGCTCAAAGCAGTGTTCAGTAGTTTTACTCCTGTTCATCACATCACACAGGCATTCAACCTTGTTACAGGTCTGAACATTTATTTCAAACCAAAAATCACAATTATTTTATAAAACTCAGAAAATTTAGTTTTTAAGGATGTTATACTGAGACATGATTCTGATGAACAGCATAACACCACAGAAGATGTATTTTTGCAGCTACGGACAAACCACAAGTGATCTTTTCCAAATTAATTCATTTAATTAAGTGCCTAATTTCTATTGATTTTACTCTAGCCAAATGAACTTTTAAAGCAAAAGACATTTTGATTATTTATGCAAATAGAACAAGTCTTTTGAATGTGTACTAACTTAATTGTTAAATAAAATTAGCCATAACATCAACCTCCACAACTGACAAAGTTGAAGCACAGAGCATTTTAGGAAGATTAAAGAAAAAAATCGTGTTCCCGACTCAGGCGTTTCTCTGTACTCATTCCATTAATTCTGGCTTTTTTAAGGTTTTATTCTTGGTTTGTCTCTGTTTTGAGAGGAAATTTCTGTCTCTGTTTTCAGTGGGGATTCTGTTCAGGTTTTTCAACACAGCTACTTTCAGTTTGCTATAAGATGGAAGAATGCTATGGTCATCTTTTTTTATATGAATGCAAATATCTTGTCTCAAAAGCTAAGGAGCTATGGCTAACTGCTCCTTGCCCTTCACTTCAAAATAAACTGGTCTTATGGAACACCCAGCTGCAATCACTTCCTCTCCAAGTCTAAGACCACAAAACTGGTCTTTTGGCTTTGCACAAAAGTACCTCTGCAAGCTAAGACCGACCTAAAGATACCTGAAACTCTTTGTAGTGCTGCCAGGCTGGCTGACAGTATCACCTCGGTTGACCTGATGCATATATTTGGAGTCACTCTGCAGGGACATTTTAGAAAGTGAGGAAAATCATTAGTTTTCTGATTATTTCTGATTATTTGAGATTGTAATAATATGTAGAGATCTTTTGCTTTGTTTCCAGGAAACAGGAGATCCTGTCACAAAGCACCTCAAAAACTAAAGTCTGTATTGTTAAACATATAATCAAACCCCACAGTTTACATTGTTGAAGGTAAAATATTTTAACAGAATAAAGGTGTTAGAGCTCACAGGACTGCATGACTCATGTTACATTTTTCAGTTTCATTAATATACTTCTAAATGTCCTCTCCAGTGACATTCTCATTACTAATTTAAGAGAATTTCTGCACTAGTAGAAAATCATGTTTCACTATTGTTCTAAGAGATACACAGCAGGTGGATATTGGATTAGAAAACAAAAATCAAGAGATCAGCCATATAAAATATTTGACCATGAAAATAACTTTAAAAAAAATAACTATCAATTATAGCACAGACTGAACTTTTTAGAAGTTTGAGCCATAATTTTTGTAATTTTATGACTACTAAATATGCTTTTTGCCATTACTACAACAAGCCGTAGACTTCTTATTGATCTGACAGTCTCAGGACTTGTGTGGAATTTCCATGGCATGATTGTAGCTGTTTTATGTGTTTTTAACAACACATGAGTGATCAAACTATTGCCTAAACTAACTGACTTGCTGAAGCTCTACGAATACCATTTATGCTAAAGATCTGACAAACCTAGGTAGTCATCACAAAACAAACAACCGCCTTTTACATCAAGTGAGGTTGGGATAGGCTAATGTACAATTTTCAGACTTCAGCTGGGAATCGGTAAGAAGGAAGTAAACTGTGATAAGGAAATGTTAAACTAATAAGACACCAAGACTGAAGAGGAAGGAGGCCCCAACAGCTTTAAATTCCTCTTTGTGGAGAATATGGTATACTGCTGACTAACTGGACATCCCACCATTTCTCTGCTTAAAGAAGACTGATGCCATTGACCTCAGGACTCAGAAGGACAATGGAAATATGAGCCCAACACCAAAGAAGAGGGGCAGAAAAAGCAAATTACTTTGTATAAACATTTTAAGGGTGAAACTTTTGATGAAACTTTTATGTATTGATTTGGACCATAAGTAGTATTGTAACTAGACTAACTGTTGCATTTTGATGGGATTGCTAAGTTTTTAACTAGACAAACAACAAATTCTTGTCTCTATCTCTATATAGTGCAGCTTCTGCCCATAGCAAGATTGTAAGTGTAATACCACTTTTGTCTGGTATGTCTGTTTGGCTGTCAGTAGAAGTCTAGAGGAATTTTGTAGTAATTCTTATTATTCTAAAGGACAATAGGTGCAATAAACTTTAGGAGGGGTTGTCCTACAAAGTATATTTCAAAAGCAGATATATAATTTTTCTTGTCTCAGGGTTGTAAGATTTTTTTTTTCCCTATAAAAGCTATTAGAAATCTAAAAAGTAAGACCTGCATATTTTTTCAAACTATCTTTTTCACATTTGGAAATAATGTCTCAGCCTTTTCACATAAATTTGTTTCACTAATAAAATTATATATTTTAAAATACACATGTAGGTAAGTATTATAGGTAAGTTGTTTTTGACTTTTTTTTAACTAAGACACACAGGGATCTGTTTGACATGGGAATTTGCTGTGTGGAAATTTATAAGCTACAGAAATATAAGACGGTATTGCCTGTAGATGGAAGTAGATGGAGACTGTTGGTTGGAAGAATATCACATTTTTTGGTAGATGTGGGAAGTCATATTCTGAATAAGGCAGCTAAATATACAGAGAGAAGACTGAGTCACGGCTACAGCTGCTGAAATCTGCCTGAGTACTTGGATTTGATCCGCTGGTTTCTTACACGATGTCTTCTTACCTTCAGTTTTCTTATGATGTTAGCACTTAAAACTTTACTCAGTTTTATAACAGTAATGCTGAAATTTTTGACTGTTGAATGCTAGGTACTGAGATCTGACAATCAAAACTTTCTAGCTTTCTGGCCTCTAATTGGAGTCAGTGGGAGATTTGAAACATATACTTAGTGGCACTAGTCTGGAAAAGGAACTCACAGGCACACAAAATTACTGTGTGCTTTTCACCATAATTTTGCTGCATCTCATAGCTAAGCTGTAAAATGGGAATAATTGCATTATCTTATTTTGGAAAAGTATTGTAAAAATGAAGTTGTTGCTTTAGTGGTAGATATTCAGAAAAAAAATACCTGTATTCACAGCAGAGTATAAATAGTTTATGAAAGCAAATAAAGGAACATGCACCACACGAGCAGAAAACAAATAGTTTCTTTTTAAGTCGCCATCATTAGTTTTGTTGACTCAGTGATTCAGGGGTAGGGTTTTAGCACAGGAAAAACTAGCAAGGGCTTAGATAAGGACAGACTGTACCACACTGAAGTTGTACTGAAGACCTGGCACAGCAGTGGCGGCTGGCAGCTCCCTGGGGGCCAGGAACCAGGACCAGAAGGGGCCCTCCAGGGGCAGCAGGGCGAGGCCTTGCAGCGAGGCCTGTCCCGCTGCCCCAGTCGGGAGCAGCGTGGCAACCCCAGCCCCAGTACTGAGCACCTCCCTGGGGCTGAGGAGAGGCCGAGACTGGGCTGGGATGTGGGCCTGCAGGTAGGCTGAGACCAAGCTGGGATGTGGGCCTGCAGGTAGGCCCGGTTCAGCAGGGCCCTTGGCCAGGGAAGGCTGTGATGAGCTGGAGCCGGGCCCTGCTGCAGCATCGCTGGGGCAAAGTCTCACAGTCCTGAGGGGCTGAAGTGGGGTCCTGGGCCCTGGGCAGAGTTGGGTGATGCTCCGGGGAGGCTGAATGGGAACTGTAAGGTCTGGTGGTGCCTTCAGGGCTCTGGCATGGAAAGTAAGATGGCACAAACGATATACAAGCTGTTTTTTTGCTGTTGTGAATGCTTGACTTACCAAACAGTATAATTATGTTATCATATCTTGTTCTGAGTCATAAATCTGTGAATTTTATATAAAATAAATTATATTAGTCACTCTTACTGTTCTAATTATGTGGACATCTTTATTACTGTGCACTGAGACATCCTTCAGAGAAAGAAACTGTATCCTTTCCCAACTGCCCAGCCTCCTTTGTTCTCTGAAATAAGATTGCAGTTTGATCTTAATAATTCTAGTGAACTATTAAAAGTTGAACTAATCTTTCTTTTTGAACCTTCCTGAATTTGGTCAACATTTTACTATTTCCCCTCTTCCTTACAAGTCACCTTGTCTTCTTTTCTGTAATCCTTGGAACATTCAGAATAGCAGGTTAGGCTCTATTTATCTCTTTGTCTTTACTACCAGCATATATTCAGATTTATAACAGCAGTATGTTATGTGTGTTATTTTCTGATCTATTTTTGACAATACCTCCTTTCTTGCACTCTGATCTGCCAGACTTTTATGTTCTCTGTTTTTCATAAATCATTCTATTTGCTCCTGTGCATCCTGTGTGTTTTCAGTGTCCAGTTTCCTGAAATCTGTAATCTGCTTTCATGTAACATATTCCAGCTTCCACATTTTTTTCCATTTTTTTTTTTTACCATTAATTTTTGCGGATTCTTCTCTTGCAAAATCATATTCCAAATAACATGGGTATTTCTTGAGTATTTCTCCATATTTTTGTCTTTTACTTTCTACATTTATGTCTTTCCATTTCAGAGACAATTGCATAACGTATTTTGTTTCCTCTGAATTGGTATCATTTACTACCATACTTCTTGATTAAATTACTTGGAGTTTTTCAAAGTCGCCATGGCATTTCTTCTACACTCCTCTGTAATTTTGATTAGAGACAGGATGAACTCCATAAAGTATTTTTTGTCACTGTGTTTACTCTTAGCAAACTGTATAAGAGGAATATCTTTTGCAATGTAGGATATCTGCTTCAGCTTCTGTAAGTATCTCAAAATCCATACTATTTCTTGAGGCTTGGCTTTCTGGGAATATGGTCTTGTTTCCCTTTGGTATGCTAATAAATTCCACATCATTTTTTCTGTGTTGAGTCTGTATATCTGCCAGTACCACTACTCATTTAGTGTTCAAAAATCTGTCAGCCATGAGTTCTGGCTTGCAGAGAGCTTGCTCGGAGCCTGGATAATAAGTAATGACACACAATTTACATTTTGATTGAAGGATCCAGCTCGATACACTCCCATGTGCATGCCAATTGGTACGATCTGGCAGGAAAGCTGGTCGGTGTTTCATCTCCTTTTGTCTGCCTTGCCTGAAGACAAATGTTTCGTAAAAGATATTATTTCCTAGAGAGAAAAGGTCAGCTGGAATACTAAGGGCTTTTTCAAGGACATCTTCATCTCTGCCATTTCTTATTGTTAGTCAGTGAATCACATGTCTTCTACATCACTGCCCATGCAGTGCAGATGAAATGCAACTTGTAATGTACTTTCGATTTTTAGTGCATCCAGCATTTATGTGCGTCTACATTTCCAACACTGTTGAACAACATCTCTGTCCTAATGTGAACATCATGCTTGAAATAGAGCTATTGCAAATATCAGATTGCTTTATATCTCTTTCTGTTCTTGTTCTGCCCCTAAATTTTTCTTCCTCAACTTTTATTTCACTGTAATGCGTTGAAAATTTGTTCTCACTGAATTGTTATGATTTTGTTACTAAAGATTTTATGACCTACTCTCTTTTACTTAGTGTTAAATGACTTGAATCTGTGTATTAATGACCACATCAAAGTGAACAGAAAATTTATACTATTCAATGGTTGCCCTTTGAAAAGTTGCCTCTGAAGATGTGTCTGCTAACAACTGAAGTCTCACAACTGTAAGATAAAAGGTCTTCTTGTAATCAGTCAGCTTCATCTCTTGGGTACCACATTGATTATTATTTTGGGGTGAAATTTCATTGCACTACGTATAATTTAGTTTTCTTCATTTTTTAGTTTCTCTGATTTTTTTTTCACAATGAAAATCAAGATCACTGTATTAGTGATAACAATTGTCCTGGTTCCGGCAGGGATAGGGTTAATTTCCTGGCCCGAGACACAGGTATTCTATCCCATGTGAGGCCATGCCCAGTCCATAGGGGGGAGCTGGCCGGGGGAGGGGGAGTCAGTCGCCGCTTGGGAGCGGGCCAGGGCTGCCCGGGGGCCGGTCGGTGAGCGCTGGTACAGTAACCGTGTGTGTACATTCCTCCGTCAGTGTTATTGTTGTTGTTGTTCTCCTTTTTCCGTTGCTGTTGTGTTAAACTGCCTTTATCTCAACCCATGGGTTTTGCCTTTTTCTTCTGATTCTCCCCCACTGCCGTGGGGGTTGAGTAAGCGGCCGCCTGGTTCTTTGCTGCCGGCTGAGGCCAAACCACGACAACAATATATGGGGAAAAGTGCCTTATAACACCTTATAGCTTATGAATGTCAATGTTGGATCCAATGAGGCATCTAGAACAAGAGAAAATGGCCTCAAGTTGCACCGGGGATGGTTTGAATTGGATATTAGGAAAAATTTCTCCATTGAAAGGGTTATCAAGCATTAGAAGAGGCTGCTCAGGGAAACGGTTGAGTCACCATCCCTGGAGGTATTTAAAAGACTGGTAGAGGTGGTGCTTAGGGACATGGTTTAGTGGTGGAGTTGGCAGTGTTAGGTTTACTGTTGGACTCAATCTTAAGGGTCTTTTCCAACCTATATGATTCTATGTTTCGGTATTTCTTGGTTATACTGTTGGTTGGATAAAGGGCTTTCAGGAATGAAGATCACAGGTGTATGGGCTTATTGCCCTGTTAGGAAATACCTTGCTATAAAGCTTTTTGATACATACTTTTTGGCAGAAAAATATGTTTATATGGTTTATTATTTCTCATCTTCTGACATTATAATTTTTGTACAGATTGTAAGAAATAGTGCAGGATGGTTGTTCAAGAGTCTCCATACAATTTTATAAGCATATTAAGGGAAGTAAAAAATAAATTGGATCATTTGTTTCAGAGTAAATGTGTATTAATGGCACCTTGCTCAACAGAACTCTCTCTTAAGTGTATCATGAAGAAAATATGCTGACTTCATTGACTATAACGTAACTTCTTAACACTTTTATTTCTGTCAGAACTGTGGAGTTAGAAGGTGTAAAGCTGATATGGTTGGATTCCATTTGTTCTTGTGCATTACCAACATAATCATTGTTGTGAATGCCCCAAAATGAAAGATAAGATAGTAGTGATAGCTGATAAGTTTACTAAACTCTCACTTTATTAGGTGACAATGATATTTTATCTGGCGGTGATTTATCCAGCACAGAATATGTGCCTTTTAATTGTACTATTTGGTACAAGTATACCATCTCCTTGCTATGCATTTTTGTCCATCAAGTACAGGAAAACCACAATCCCTTTCCCACTCCAACTGCTGTTTTGTCCTCAGGTTTTCTCTTCTTTTCTGCAAAGAAGTTATCCTGTGGAAATATGGAAGCCTCCAGCTCTGTGGCTGGCATGTTTGCTTTGCAGTTCCTGACCACATCCTTACCACATGATTAGTGGACAAATGGCCAGAACTGTAAGAGAAGCTTACATGTCGTAAACTATAGATGTTACCTCTATACACCAGACATCAGGAATCCCACTACAACTGTGACAAGAGCTAGTCCTTGCCACAGAGGAGGTAATACTTTTGAATGATTGCCTACATTGGGTAATTGTTACATTGGTACAGTAAACATTTTAAACCGCACATCCCAGACTCCCTTCCATGCTCAACAAAAATTGAAATAACTTTCCTCCACAAGGCTAATCTGAAAAGGAGGGTAAAATTCTTCCTAAACCTAAAATATGACTAACATGAATGCTAAAAATAAAGTGCCTGAAGACTGCCTAGCTTTAGTCACAAAGATATTGTGGGCATTAGGGAGAAGAAAAATGCATGCATACATGATGTCACAAAACTTATTGGCGGAGAGACTTGAACTCACATTTCCTATAGGTTTCCTGAGCAGTGAGATGATAAGTTATTTTTACTCATTCTGTAACTTTTAAAATATTTATGTTGAGAAAAGGCATGCTGAAAAAATAACCTGGGAGGGGTAGTCCTCTGCATGGAAAACAGAGCACTCAGTTTGAAGACAAATCTTGCACAGCATCAGACAGAGTGATAATTGTGTTTCTTGAATCCTTAGCTAAATATTAGACAATTAGCACACTGAGGATCCCAAATGAAAAAAGAAGTGTAGCTGGCCACGTACTAGTGCCTCTCTCTATGTCAACAGGTGAATTGCTCCACTTCCTTTACATTTCAGTATTGTCCAACTTGGTTAAGTTTCTACTTGAGTAGGGAATCCCATTTTAAGCTTCCAATTCTTCTGTGCAATGCATAGGAACAACCTGTAGACAGGTGAAGATTCTAGGACTGGTTAGGAAAAATATTTTTCCTTTTTTGGGCAGAGAGAGGGAACAAGATCATAAATTCTTTTTGCTGAAGCTTTCTGACATATGATAGTGCTTAGAAAGCACTTGAAGAAGGACCCAGGGAACTACAGGCCAGTTAGTCTCACCTCTCTCCCTGGGAAAGTAATGGAGCGACTTGTTCTGGATGTCATCTCCAAACACGTTGAAGAACAGGAGGTTATTGGAAGTGGTCAACACAGATTTACCAAGGGTAAATCGTGCTTGACCAATCTGATANGGACCTGCTGGAGAGCAGTTCTGAGGAGAAGGATCTGGAGGTCCTAGTAGATAGTAAATTATCCATGAGCCAGCAATGTGTCCTTGTCGCCAGGAAGGCCAATGGAATCGTGGGCTGCCTAGGGAAGAGTGTGGCCAGTAGGTCGAGGGAGGTCATTCTCCCCCTCTACTTGGCACTGGTGAGGCCACAACTGGAATACTGTGTCCAGTTCTGGGCTCCCCATCTCAAGCGGGACAGGGAACTTCTGGAGAGAGTCCAGCGTAGGGCAAGAAAGATGATAGGGGGATTGGAGCACCTCCCTTATGAGGAAAGGCTGAGAGACCTGGGTCTGTTTAGCCTGGAGAAGAGCAGGCTGAGGGGAGACCTTATTCTTGCTTCTAAGTATCTAAAGGGTGGGTTGGAGGAGGATGGAGGCAGACTCTTTTCAGTGGTTCCCAGTGACAGGACGAGGGGCAACAGCACAAGTTGGAACATAGGAAGTTCCATTCAAACATAAGGAAAAACTTCTTCACGGTGAGGGTGACCAAGCACTGGAACAGGCTGCCCAGGGAGATTGTGGAGTCCCCTTTGGAGGTTTTCAAGACCCACCTGGATGCAGTCCTGAGTAACGTGCTCTAGGCATTCCTGCGTCAGCAGGGGAGTTGGACTAGATGATCTCTAGAGGTCCCTTCCAACTCTAACAGTTCTGTGATTCCGTGATTTCGTGAAAAAGAAAAAAAATATATTAAAACTACAACTTACTATTTTACTGTCATGTGTATTTTCTTTTAATTTCTTTCAATAAGTATTAATTTTTACACAAAAATATTGAACCAGTAGTATTTCTACACCTACTAAATGAATACTGGCTTTTATTTATTAAGATACTTAAGATAGTCAGCTTGAATTAAAGTATATATAAGGAGAGAAACTATGACGTTTCTCAGAGGAGCTGGGGGTGGAAAACAGTAGACACATATGTTAACAAGTCACTGGATAAGCCTGTTTTGAGTTGTAGTGGAACAGTAATAACTCCATCTTTCACAGAAATGAGTTTTATATGACAGTTACATATGATGTGTTTTAAAAACTCTCAATTTTGTATGAGAATATACTTAAGACGTTTAGCAAGTATGGTAAGTACACATAAATGCATACATGGAAATTGAATTATTTTATAATTTATATTTTTATCATTCAGTTTATCTATATTAGTAAAATTCTCCATCCAACAAATATAACTCCTCAATTCACTTCACAGACGTATAAAAATGTCTGAGGGCAGGCATCCTCCTGTTATTCTTACAGCGCTTAATACAGTCAGTTTCTGAACTAAACTGGTGTTCCTAGGCACTACTAATCACTGAAGTTTGCTGGAGTAAAACGGAAGGACGGAAGAAAATGACTCATCCTGAAAGAAAATAGTGGTGAAAAGGAAGTGTTTTCAAACACTTTTTCATTAATATGCCTTACTCAGAAAATCTGAGCTACTCTGTTTCACACATTACCTTCTTGAAGCTTGTATTCCAAAAAAGGCTAGTGTCAGAGCTTGCTAACCTTTCCAGAATTTGTAGAAGACTTGCAGACTCACGTGTTTCATTTCACGTGTCTGGCTGACTTAGAAACCTGTTAAGTTGTGACGCTCTCAGAGAAGCCAGTAAGACTGACATTGACAAAGTGATTGAAGTGCATAAGCACGCTTTAGGCAGACCATAGGTATTTCACTCAAACAGAATGGTTTGAAAAAAAAATTCACTCACCTGCTTATGCACCTCTTCTTTTGCGAGTTTCATGACTTTCGCCAAAATGTATTACACAGTGTTCAAAGCACTACTATAATGAGTTACTAGTTTAATATTAGAGATTGCAAACTGGTGCCACCATCCCTAAAAGAGGAAGACTTGTGATTCATTAATTTCTTCCATTCCCTGTTGGATTATATGGCTATTAGTGACCAATTAATTACAACTCTGCAACAGAATAAAGTTCAGAGATGTTGGGCAAGGCCAATGTGCTCAATGAAGCTCAGGGAAGAATGGGTGGAGTGACTGACCACTCCTGATGCAAAGAAAGACAGACTTAACACAAAGGGAACTAGAGAGTGTCCCTTATTATATATAAAT
Source organism: Burhinus bistriatus (assembly GCA_013397275.1). Lineage (NCBI taxonomy): Eukaryota > Metazoa > Chordata > Aves > Charadriiformes > Burhinidae > Burhinus > Burhinus bistriatus. Next base: position 93,260 of record VYXH01012580.1, on the reverse strand, counting down.
AGCTATATCAGTTGATAGGAACATCTGGTTGTATAAATGTTTGACCCTGAGTTAATCAAGAGTGCAAATGTCTTCCTGACTCAGCAAGCACGGGATCCGAGGTGGAGGGTATATGTGGCTCAACTTATCATAAGGTATAAAAAACAATCAACAAAAAGAACTTGAAGAGAGCAATAGGCTTGAGCTGGTTTCAAGCCATGTATTCCTTCCTGGAGATGGGGGACACCCAGCATCGTGACAGAATATTATAGAGATCAGTACTGAGAATCGCATTTGTATTGCAACTGGTATGCTCTGCTAACTGTAATGTTTAGTTGCATTGTGATTTAAGTACATTGCCATATCACTCTGCTAAATCAAAATCCTGTGTAATGTCAAATAACTTGAAAGAAGTAGTTTTGGTATTAAAAACTAAACCATCCAATTAAAGATTAAACCCTCCACCCTCTTGTTCTAAGTGAACCTGGCAATATTCTGAAGAATCATCTTGTTTGAAATTTTCTTCTAAATTTTCTTTACAAGGTGCCTATGTGAACTCCAGTCCCAGGAAGAGATCACCAAATTCTACTCACTAAAATGCTTGGCATGGCGCAACATAGGTTTCTGTAAGACTCTGAGACTAAGAGCCTCTGTCAGTTCTCATATCACAAAAGTTAAAGCAGTCGAGTTAAAAGACTGAAATCCCATAGATTGGAAATACATAGCTGTTTTGCCAACCTCACATTATTACTTCATCTCAAAGAAGCTAGTGTACCTCCTAAAGCCTTAGGTTCTAAAATAGTTTCACGATGTGAGAAGATCAGCTTTCATTTTTAAAAGTAAGCTTCTAGTCCTATGATTAAGGAGAAAAGCTTGAGGCCACTAGTACTGAGGCCTGAATACCCAGAAGACGAAAAGACCACAACATCTCCTATTTTCTAAAAATAATAATAATAAAAACTTTTAAACCAGTCATAAGCTTTTCTATCTGCCCAATTACTTTGTAAATGTATAAAAAATGTCAACACCTAGGGTTATTTTTTGTCATGTTTACCATGATAAGCTCTTCCATTGATTATTTCATTTATATAAAAAAAACAATACTTGACTGCATTGACTTTGTACAGTACAAGAACAAATTCAAGATTTATCTAGTAATATTCAACAGGTTTTTGTGCCATCATTTTAGCAACCAACCACCATGCCAGGATTGTGGACGAGAAGCTAGACTGCTGAATTTGTGAGGCTGTTGCTTCTACAGGTATTTCCCTACCTTAATAAGGCATCAAGAAAATTCACTAACAGGATGCTAAAATAGAATGGACAGTGGATGAAGATGTGTAATTTGGATAGATGTATTTATCTTGGCTTTCATCTACTCATCAAAGAAAGTAATTACTCTTTGATAATTTTATACTATACTACAAGCTCACTGGTAATCCTAAGAATGTGTTCTGCTTACTACACTATACTGAAGTGTGTACCGTGATGTCTTTAAGATCTGTTTCTCAGAGTAAGCCAACCTAGGATGGCTATGCCTGCTCACACTGTTCTTGAAATTTCTTTTGTATATCCATCCATAATTTTTATGTGTGTATATAATAGGGAGAGTTTAATTTTGTCTAACTTTAGACAAATACCATGAACCTCAGTGCTTGTTATTCTCCCTACAGTCAATGGAAATCTAGTCAGTAAAATCAATGGAAAATACAAGTCATTCATGTCACTTCATCATAGATACCTGCATTTAGTCAAGTATATTGCATCAAAACCTGCACAAACTCTGTTGATTAGATCTCCAGAGATTACCTACAGAGCTTAGAGACAGTGTTTTCATGTAGGCAACTACATGACAGATACCTAAATTTAGGCAAAAAAAATTCTATCTATATTTATTTCAGTACATTATAGACTTTTCCGTATCGAATGCAAATAAGCTTTCTCTGTTCAATGTCTGTTTAGCAATGGCTCTTTTCTGTCTGTGTGGTTTGATAAAGTTCCTCTGAAATAGTTCTCTCTGTTTTCTTTGAAGCTATGGATCAATATACTTTGTGTTGCAGACCTGATATTTATCCTCAGTGCATGAAGTAGACAATAGTGAGACTGAAAGAAATAGAGGGAAATCCAGTTCAGTAGATGAAGTACCACAGAAATGGCAAAATGATCACTTTTGAAGTCCAAGATATTTTATAGAAATGGATGCAGACGTAATGTTCATAAATATAACTAAATAATTATATAAATAAACATGTAGATTAAAGCATCTTGGCTTTTTGTATGGCAGCTCAGTTATCTCTATCACTTTTATAATACATTGCGTTGACACAAAATAACGCAGCTATTTGTTGGTATCTGTTTTTAACAGCACGAGAAGCAAAAGTTCTTTCTACTGCTGACCTACAGCTAGCACTAGAAGACATTGCTCAGCTGTTATTTAGATGGCTCATTAATGTGTTCATATTTTTAATTGAAAGGGCTGGGGTTTTTTATTGCTTTTGTTTGCATTTAGACAGTTTCAAAAGTTGTTCTCAAAATTATTTCCATCATTCTTGGTGTAGAAGGATATTTAGTCAATTTTTATTTCTTATTACCTCATACCTCAACCTTATGGAAATCCATCTGTATGTCTTAATTTTTTTTCAAAAAGGAAGCATTGTTATCTCTGCTTTACAGTTAGGGGAGCCAATAAAGCACCCACTGCAACTTCATCATGTTATGTTGCAAGCTTATACATCTTAATTTATACATTTTCTCACATCCCTCCTCTACTTTTTCATGCTTCCCCCTCCTTACACAAACACTGAGAAATAATGTTCCTAATATGAGACTTTTCCTTTATTACATGCTTTGGAGAATGGGTGAAATAGTTAATAAAGCTAAACTGTAAAATCTCTTGCTCAGTTTCTGCATCATATGAAATAAACAGGACATCTCACAACTCAGAATTATAGCATCTGACCCTGTACTTCCTCAGGCAAATGTCTCTCTAGGTAACACTTTATCCCTTGAATTTCGAAGGCTTCCCTTGCAAGCATAGCATCCTTTGGGTTTGCTTTCATTTTTATAGTAAAAGATAAAGCTGTGGAGAACATCGGAGTTCTCTTTTGGAACCTTCTATACTACCGTTCGCGTCCCATGAGGGAACATACTTCTGGAAACACATTTTGGAAACACAGATTTAAGTGAAAATGTTTTTTTAGAGAACAATATGCATATTTTTTCCTACAAAGATTATTCTGTTATATATCATTATGACAATGCTAATAATTTGCTCAGGAACTAGACAGAGAATACCCAAAACCTCTCTAAAAGTTTTGGGTAGCACTGAAAGACCCATGTAAGCAGGTTTTTTAAGCTTGTTACTAACACCCCCTTCAAATATAATTCCACAATGCCTTTCATGGCTGTATGAACCAGAGATTGATGACTGATGTTAGGTATGAGAATTACTGCAATCACTTTTTTCTTAATAACATCAAAATCAAGAAAGATAACACAGTTTCTACTTCTGTGGGTTAAGAGTCCTTTTGGATTTGTTTTCTTAATCTCTATCCAACCAGGATGTTTAATTTGTTGCTCTGTGTGTTCAGTTTTAGGTTGACATTACAACAGGGTAGCATTTAGGGATCTCTTAGTCTACTGGTAAAAAATACATTTATCTTCATACATTTAAATGTGAATGCTAATATTCAGGTGCAAAGCCTTGGTCCTTAAAAAGTATAGAAAGATTTGTTGGAAATTTTTTTTGAAAAGGAAAAGAAGATCTAGCTGATTAACCATCAGCTAGCTTGGTAAGCAGCATAATAATTCCTTTTGTTGTACCTCAGTATCTAGGAGGTACCAAAGAATACAAATCAGTAAATCAATTTATAGAACAGAAAGAAGTGAGCACATTCTTTCTCCAAGTATCCATGATGGAATTCTATTTGTCAGTCTATGAAGTTTGAGAGGAAGATTAATATTTATTATTTATGTCTTATTGCAGATATAAACATGAGCAGTTTTCAACAGACCATACTTTACCCTGAAAAGATTTAAACTGTTTTGTAAAATAATGATTTTTGTGCAGTCTTGATCAGACTCTCATTTGTCTGTCATTGCCATAGAGTAGATAGGTAAGTAAGGTGGGTGGAATTCTAGCAACATAAATCTTAATGGGTACCAGCACCTCAGGGAACACCATGAAGATTTTGATAATTATTCTGATTACTTTTCTCTTAATATATGGTGCTAACAGGCTGTATTCTGAGCTGCTGAAATGTAGGAATGTGTTTTGACTGTTAGTCTATTAAATGGAATAGCATTTATTTTGACATTAATACCTTGTTTCTTGTAGTAGGAAGCAGAAATGGATAGCACAAAAGTATGATCTCTTCACAGTTTCATTAGAATAAACCCTCATGTACATCATCTGTTTTTTATTACTACAGCAATTTTTGTAAAAACACAGGCAGATAAACATATATAGAAAATAAAAGAACAAAGAGAAAGATAGAATAATAATAGAAATTCTTCCTCACCTGGCAGATAGGTTTTTAACTCCTCTTCTTTTTAGGTATCCCTCTAGGCAATAACTCTGACAGATATTGACAGACTAGGAAAGTCCAGGTAGTGCTTTGAATCTACTGATGTACATTTTTTCAGCAGAAATTCTAGGCAATTATGAAGCTGTTCATAACATTTTATGAATAGTTCATTAAAACAAATTCCAGCAGAATTAATTTAAATATATCCTGTGGGACAAATTCACTGCAGATCTAAGTCAATGCAGACTTTACTTGCAAAGTTCTTCCAGTGCAAGGGAGTGAAACCCATTCTAGATGCATGACATTCTAGGCTGTCATTTTCGACTGCTTAAGTCTAGAGCCAAAACATCTGTAGCCATAGTTTCAAGGAACAATGCTCAAAGGATAATTTTCATAAATGTGTGTTCTTGAAAGATACTACTGTCATCTCTTTGTCAAGATGTAATGCTCACAATCTTGTTTATGGGCAGAGAGAAAATACACCCTGTATGCAAAACCAGGATTTTATTGATGGTATAATTGAAATATTAACAGTCTCACCAACATTAGTTCAGATCTAACTATTGCAGAAGAAGAAAGAATATTTTTATGCAGAGAAAGTTTCAGTACTAATAACAGAGTTAAAATTGTGACATGTGCACTTCTTATTTTCTACTTGGTTGACTGGTGGTGTGCTCACTCTTCACCTCTGTTTCTGGATCTTAAGGTTGGTGGTTTCCTTCCCATGGCGGTAGGGGTGTTATGGTGAGTTGTCAGCCTCTGGAATCATTCATTGGAGATAATGTGATGCTGGTATTGATACTTTCTTCCTCCTTTCTCTAAAATCCACTCAGGGTCATTTTTACACGTCTTCTGACATGCTGTCACACCTTGTGTTATCTTTGGTCGTCTACAGCTTCACGTTACACCCAGTTTTACTTTATGATGGCTTTTACTTGTGTTTAACCTAAAACCAGTTTTGTCCAGCTCTAGGTTAGAGTTTCTTTAACTAAATCCTGGTGAGTTGTTGATAGCAGTGAGGTCTCCTGTTCCAGGGCCTGTACCCCATCCCCTGTCATCCCAGGGCTATGCTCCTCTACGCTGCATCCTCTGTCTCCACTTCTCAAGGCCTGTGCTATCACAACAGCCCTGGTTTTCCCTATTGACTTCTAAAGCCATGGCAGTACCATACAAAGTTAAACAAATTAGCCGTAACCACCTGGTCAGTTAGAAAAATATCTATTATCTCTAAACCAAGTGACCAAGGTAGGTTAAAAAAAGTAAAGAGAAAACAAGGCTGAGAAGCCATAGTCCTGAGGCCTTGAAAATTCAGTTCAATGCCTGTAGCCTGTTGCTAGCAATGGCGATACCATGTAACAGGTCTACAGGGTAGCAAGAGTATCCTCTTTCCGACATTTCAGGTGTTTTGAAAATGCCTGAATTTTGAAGAGCTTGTACTAGAAAATAGAAAGAAGCTGAACAAGCAAAGGAAGATGAAACTCGTTTAGAGAGTTTAATATGTTCCTCAAAATTACCCAGTGACCTCTAACATTTGATGAATATATCACATCCTTTGCCATAATGAAAGAAGAAAAACTTCAGAGTCATTTGTGATAGCAAAAGAACTGAAATATATTTCAAATAGCCATTGAACAGATTGGATACATCCGTAATTATTTCATAATGTGGTGGGATGACCCTGGCTGACCACCAGGTGCCCACCCAAGCTGCTCTGTCACTCTCGTCCTCAGCTGGACAGGGGATAGAAAATATAATGAAAGGCTTGTGGGTCGAGATAAGGACAGGGAGAGATCATTCAGCACTTACTGTCATGGGAAAAACAGACTCAACTTGGGGAAATTAGCTTAATTTGTTACCAATCAAATCAGAGTAGGATAATGAGAAATAAAACCAAATCTTAAAACACCTTCCCCCCACCCCTCCCTTCTTCCTGGGCTCAACTTTACTGTTGAATTCGCTACCTCCTTCACCTGCAGCAGAGCAGGGGGATGGAGAATGGGCGTAGTCTCTGGTGCTACTTCCTCCTCAGGGGGAGAACTCACACGCTTCCCCTGCTGCAGCATGGGGTTCCACCCACGGAAGACAGTTCTCAAACTGTTCCACCGTGGGTCCTTCCCACAAGCTGCAGTCCTTCAGGAACAGACTGCTCCAGCATGAGTCCTTCACGGGCTCACAAGTCCTGCCAGCAAACCTGCTCCAGCGTGGGCTTCTCTCTCCATCGGGTCCACAGGTCCTGCCAGGAGCCTGCTCCAGCACAGGCTTTCCATGGGGTCACAGGTTTCTTCAGGCAACCACCTGCTCCAGTGTGGGGTCCTCCATGGACTGCAAGCGGATATCTGCCCCACCATGGACCTCTGTGGCCATGTCTGCCTCAGCATGGTCTTCACCATGGGCTGCAGGGGAATCTCTGCTCTGGCACCTGGAGCACCTCCTCCCCTGTGTTCTTCACTGACTTTGGTGTCTACAGAGTTGCTTCTCTCACATATTCTCACTCTTCCTTCTGGCTGCAGTTGCACAGGGCTTTTTTTTCCCCTTCTTAAATATGTTATCCAAGAGGTGCTACCACCATCACTGGTGGGCTCGGCCTTGGCCAGCGGCAGGTCCATCTTGGAGCTGTCTGGCATTGGCTCTGTCGGACATGGGAGGAGCTTCTAGCAGCTTCTCACAGAAGGCACTCCTGTAGACACCCGCTACCAAAACCTTGCCACACAAACCCAATATACGTAATTATCTGTTCTTTATCAAGGATTTGAGAGCACCTCTGCCATTATCCATGTCTTGCCAAATTAATTTTAGAGATACTTCTTTCCAGATTAAGTCAATATTTGAAAAGTGGTTTAGAGAGAACAAAAACCTGTATTATTTAAGAACAGTTTGGTCATCAAATTTAAAATCTTTTTTCTTCAAAAACTGTGGCAAGCTTTCTACATTGTCCTTTAATGTGAATTTTCTAAGCTCCAAGGGAAAAAAGTAATCTAGGATGAGGATGTTCTTTAAAGCCTGGCTTCTCCCTATATAGTTGAAAAAGATACCTATCAGTGCCTTTTGCCACAGTGGTTTTCTTTGATATGGTAATTTGGTCATTAGACTTGTATCAAAAAAATATTTACTGTGCGGAAAAAAAAAAACAGGGAAGAAACACATTTTAATCACAAATGCATGCACAGGACTGAATCTTTTTGAACACATTGGGATGTAGGGCCTGGATGTGAATGATGCAGCTTCTTTCAATAGTGCTGTTGTCAGTGGCATACTATTTGCACATTTGGAAATTGTTGTGGTTGAGCTCACAAATTAAATGTACTGAAAACAATGACGTTAAATGAATACTGAATATGAAATGCTATGTGTCTGTGGAATAAAGGGAATGAGGCGAAACACAGATCTCTGCCCACTAGTGGGTGCCCCTCTCTGAGGTATGGCGTCTTATTTCCCCTTTTTCTTTGAGGTACAATTAATATTAGGTATTCCATACAAAATGAAGTGATTTCTAAAAAAAACGATTTCGAAGTTTTTTTTCCAAAATACTCGTAACTTAATGGACAGGGCACTATAATGGAGGAGACAGATTTAGATCCTCTGACATAAAGAGGGAAATTGAACTTGTCTCTTTAGACAAGCAGTGTAATCACCGAGATGCAAAAGAACCAATGAAAGAGGATAGAGGGGATAAGGAAGGAAATTATTTATGGCCCCTCCTCTTTAGGACTACATGTATACGATATGTCCATGAATTTTGAAAGAAGAATGTTACTTAACTGAAATGTGGAAAACAGCTGTGTGTCTTGAGGGGATAAAAAAACTCAGAGGTACATTACTGCTTCCCCTCCCACAGACTGACTTTTTTGTGTTTCCTCAAGAACAGATTGATCAGTTCCTTTCTCGATATACTGGGTCCCACTCCTACCTGAGTATGTTTCTCTGTGGTTCTATAAGGAACCTAAATGAACAACTTGACTTTCATTGTAAACATGAATTACTAGTGATGGACTTAATAAAATAAATACTCAAAATGTGTTCTTTGCTGTTCATAGACTGATAAATCCAACTCTACCGTTCAGCTCAGAATATTGTACATAAGCATTTACGATTTTCAGTCTGTTTGCACTGTGGAATACCAACGTGCTGGTTATGGTAATGAATGGAAAAAGTCAATACACTCATGAAAAGAAATAGCCCTTTCTTGAAAATGTATTGACAACTGATTTTGTGAAAATGTTTTTTTTCTTAAGAAGTAGATATTACAATGTGTGTTCTAGTGATATATAGTGATTTCTGTTTTCAGTATGAATTGTATTAGATATATAATGGATTCCTGGAGAGATAGTCTCTGGATTGCAAATTTTATGACAGCATTTGCTTTCTATGGTAATGAAAGGAGGTATTTAACTGTTTCTAATCTGTTACATTGTAGTTTGTTTTAGCTATGCAGAACCTGATCCAAGCACTCCTGACTATATAAGTTGATTTTTAATTAGTTTAATCAGTCAGTTTTACTAATTTTGTAGCTGTGCTAGGCTTTGAAATCAAAAGCATAGTATTTTGCTAAAGCAAACAGGATGGTTTTTATATATCTCTCTATATGTATAAAAATATATATAATGATGAGAGCTGAAAGGAAGAATATTGATGTGTTACCAATATATTCAATTTATGTTATGTTACAATCTTATTAAAATATTCCATAAAGTCATCTTATATGTATCTTGATGTATTAATTATTATTTTTTACATAGCTATTGTAAAAGTGAAAAGCAATGATGATTTATTGACTCTAAAATAATTGTAATGGTAACAATGTCACCAGAATTCTTTGTTGTTTTGTTGTTGTTTTTTTTTTTAAATAATTCAGTTCTGATACTTATTTTGAAGTAGTAACATGGATGTTTTTTGTTGAGAATTTTCTGTCACTTATATTTTGTATATTTACAGTAGTAACGCATAATCCAATATAGCACACCATACCATTTCATATGATGTTCCACTGATGCTAGTTTGTCAACGTAGTTTGAAAGTATCTTCACATTAGCTTTTATTTTTTCATAAATTAAATGTTTTGTTTAATAAGAATTAATAAGAAATGTTTTCTCTGCGATGCAGATGTTTTGGAAAAATCAAAATTTAGTATGAAATGTAATTGCAACTATGTTCAAGCTAGAATGGGATAGCCCTTTTATTTCCATGAGGAAATAATCAAACAATATCTAAAAACAAAACAGAGTCTCACATCAGAATTTTTGGCCCTGAACTTTGTTTTTCTGAAGTGAATAGCAAACTGTTAGGGTATATTTATTCTACGTCAGTAGCAAGAAGTAATGCAATACCTTATAGTATCTGTGCTTCACAAATTAATACAGGATGGTTAGGGTACTCCGATTGACTGAATATGGTTTGGTCTTTTGTAGATTTATAAAAAGGGAGGTTTTAGAATATGAAGGAGAGATTAAAGATAACATTAACTTTCTTAAGCATATCACACACATATACATGAATATATACATTAATCAGTATAGCTGGATATTGGATACCATAGGCTGTTCTGAAATACTGTTTGTAGAGTAAATAGATGTACAGACACGCATGCATAGTTAAAATAATTCTTGATGAATCAGTTGGATCTTATACATTGGGTGGGGGGTGTTATTTATTATTTTATTTCCTGATTCTCGTAGTGATATCAATACAATTAATACTTATATGAGCTGACAAACTAGTATACTGGTACTAATTTGTCATGGATGTAAAAAATAAAGATAAGGAAAAGGAAAAAAAAAAAAAATCAACCTACCTTCTTCCTGATGTAAAATGGTAAAAACAGAATGGAAGCCAATCACATTAAGGCTGGAGAAGTATAACTCAGCATGTATTCTGTAAATGCATACACTGGAAAAAGACCACACTATTTGACAAAATGAGCTGTATATCAATTAGTGACAGCAAGTGAAGTCGAGTTTTAACTAAAATGGAAGTAGCCAGATGGAAATAAATGTAGAAAAATCAATGAAAATGTCAAACATCAAAATAAAGGTCAAGATCAACAGTGCACTTTGAGAAATGTAATAAACCTTAGCCAAACAGTGGGTCAAATACTATAGCACTCGTGAATTCATTGACACATTGATGCATACCCCAATGAAGATCAATGGTAATTTAAGTCCAAGGACTTAACTTTGGTTTATATTGTTGTAATTGGCAGTAAAATGTTGTCCATTTTAGTGCCAGCTATTTGATTATGCAGACAAAATATTCATCAGTCTAAATCACTTGCCCAGCTACTCCGTCTGTCATGATAGCTATTACTACTGCTTACAGCGATTAAAGGCATGAAAAACAATCTAAAGGAGAAGTGACCAGTGAAGCTGAGAAGCTAAAGAAGAAAGAGGATTAAATGGACTCAGAAAATTATTTTGTGCAATAGTGCTACGGCAGTGCTTGCTTATTCTTGTTAAGCAGTAAGAACAAGGTAACCCCCTGGAGTTCCTAAATGGCATTCTTAATGATGAGACTTGATGCCTCCCAATGAGGTTTGATGTCTCTGTAGTTCCTTGGGCAATTTAGTATTGGTTTAAAAGCTGTCAGTCAATAGAAAATACTCTTTAAGTACAGTACTTGACTGACACTAAGGGTTTTCATTACCAGAGAAAAATTCTAGCCTTGTCCAAAATTGTGATGAAAAACCTCCTTCACAGAAGAAAATCTAGCTAATGTGTCTCTCACTTTCTGCAGTCCTATAGTGAAAGGAATATATATGTTTTCATATGAATCAAAGCTTGCTTCAGAATAACAGTTCTCCGTCCCTCCCCACCATTAAGACATTTCTTGGAATGGATTTCATTCTTAGTTCATTATGATTTGGATGAACCATGATTTATAAAGAAATTGTTACTGTTATTATACCTCCTTTTAGTTCTATGAAGTTTTTATATAGTGTCTTTTGTTGTTGTTAATCTTTTACTTTAAGCCACTATCCAAGTTGTTTAGATTTGTTACAGCCCTTCACTTTTTTTTACTATGTGAAGATGATTGAGAGCCTCATTACCTAATAACATTTTAAAATAAATTATTTTCATTTGTTCCATTATATTTAGTCTATACTTTGACATTTATACTTCTATCTAATTGTGATACAGAAATTGTTCTACACACGACTCTGACATGAAGATTGCTGGAAATCTGTCTAGGTTTTAATACTTTATAAACAATAAAGTGTTTTCACTCTCTTATTCTCAAACTTTCTTTTTGCTTATGTAATTCTCCTTCCAAAGTGTAATTTTAGACATTTGTACAATAGTATCATGTTGTCCAACAAAACTCATATTGCAAGTGTGATTCTTGCATTTTCATTACAGAATATATGTCTCCAGGTTGTTAGTACTCTGTTATATAGACTAGGCCAAAACCATTATTCAGTTCTTACTTAGTAAAGCACACATTTTTTTCACAGACAGAATTTTGTTCTGTCTATGAATTTAATTTAATTAGTTAACTACTTAACTAATTCAATTAGTTTGAGTTAAAATAATTTGAAGCTGTAAAGTCAACCAGAATGAGGAGGTGGAGACAAGAGGAACAGGTAAAGTAGGTGGCTTGTTCCAGTCTCTTCTTTTCAGAAGTTAGGCAACGTCTGTCTCATTATGTTACATCTCTTAATATTCAAATACAGTCATAGACAACTTTTGGACTGGCCTCTTGATACCTCCATGCTCCTTGAGAGTTATTCTGTCACACAGAGTTCAGTGTTAAAATGCTTCTTTGTCAAACTTTTGCTGCAAAGATTCATGCATATGTTTAACTTAATTGATTGACTGGTCCTATTAAAGTTAATAAAACTAATTCCTTGAGCCATTCAAGCACATGTACAAGTCTTTGCAGGACCAGGGCTATCATTGCTGTGTATTTCTAGTGGAGGAGAATAATTTAATCTCTGAAGAATATACGGTATATAAATACAAGTACACATAATTTTTTCTGAACTCAGTTTGATAAATTCCAAACAATTTACTTTTAATCAGCACTGAAATACTGATGTGATATGTTGCATGGGAATTATCATTTGATAAATGGGCATATTTTAGGTTCCATATTGAGTCCAGATGGTTACAGATTCCTTAATATATCTATCCATGTGGCATTTGCACATTTGCGTATCTCAGTCTTCCTCTCATTTGTGTTTAATGATGGATTGAATCCAAACAATACAAGATGTTCTTCAGCATGCTAAACTTCTGTTAAGTGGACTGATAGTCAGATCCTTCTGCACAGGATCCTCTTCCTTTCAGTGTACTGTATTCCAAGACAATCAATCTTCATTTGAAACAGTTTTATTGATGACATTTCATGCCTAAGCAAATGATAGCACAAAGAGCCTCCCCAATTATCCAGGCAGGAGTCTGATTTGACAGTTGTGTGCAACATCCTTGCTACATTATCAATTCTACTAGACATCCGAACCGAAGTGATAGTTTTATATATATTATCTTTTGCAGACCTATATTTGATCATTAAACCAATCCGCAATTTTCAGTAAGCTTGGAGTACTCAGATTATTTGGGAGGTTTGCTCTTTTTTTTGTGATTTTTTTTTTTTTTGGTCTGGTTTGGTTTGGTTTTTTAAGGGAAAGCTGAAGAATTCCAGATTGTCATACTGCTTTAAAACTGTCCCATCCTCTCACCTCCATTGCCCCCTATTTCTCATCCACTGATAGCAGAGCTGTTTCCCTTTTGCTGAGGAAATAGAAGACTAATTAGTTGGATTCCTACCAAAGAATTCAATTAACTGAGATAACAACTTCTTCCCTTAGGTCAGGAAGTCCTGTGAGACATCAGCTGAACTTTACTCTTCTAATGGAAGAAATATCATGTTCACTTGCACCAAGTTCTGAATTTGTTGGTAACCATAAAAAAGAGAATTAGCAAACAATAGCTTTTTTTGGTGTGTTTTATTACCTTTATAAATCAATGCTTCAGTGCTGTGGGTTCACAATATGTTATCATTTTCACTGCTCATTAGACTTCTGCTGTGCAAACCCAAGTAGACTCTGTAACCCTGAGTGATGAAGGAATAATTTGTTATGTAGTCACTTTAACCAGTATTTGAGTTTAGATTTCCTCTCTTCAAATGTGTCTTAGTATTGGTCTGTCATTTGAGACATACTTTATTGCCATCCCACACATCTGTCATTATTCCTGTCTTTATTATATTATATGGATGAAAAAAGTTTATGTAACACTGCTGAGGAAAATTAAGTTTTATTAATAAAATATGGTGTTTATTCTTAAATAAATTTTCTCCATAATAAATGTAATTTTTTTACATTTGGAAAGCATAGGTTTCCTCGCTCTTCAAAACAGTCCCAATTTCATGTCAAACAGTTCCAGTACTGTATCATTAGTTCATGCGTTTGACATAAATAATGAATTAAGGAAGTTCAGTGCAAATTTCAGTGTATATGATTTAGCTAGTTTTTACCAGATTTGTATCTAAAAAATATTCTGAATCATCATTAACCTCAAATATGTGGACTACTTCTGGAGAACAGCTTGTAGGCAAGCAGAAATTCTCAGTTCTTCTGTTGGAAATTTCCATTAAATCAAAAATCATTTTAACTTTTGTTAGATACAATCAAACTAAAACACATTAATTAAGTAAATATTGATTAATAACAGTGGAGATTTTCATTATGGGTAAGTAAGCATCTTACCTATTATAATATTTGTTTCTTTTGGTCTCCTATTATTTATCTTCACAAACAGATGACAACCTATAGTCTGACCCTATCGATATTGTTCCCAACACCTGTCATAAATTTCATTTATTTTATATAGAACCTCTCAAATCAAAATGGTAAGATTTAGATTCTGATGTAAAATGAGCTTTATTAGATATCTTTATCCTTAGTAAACATTATGTAGGATTTTTCAAAATCCCATATTTTGCATTGTATGACAATTGAATGTATTTTTCTTGGTCAGAAATATAGAATGGATACCTCCACAGGATAACTTCCATTTTTCATTAGCTGAATTTCAGGATGATGTCTTCTTCACTTAGATGCTCAAGACAAGAGTAAAGGTTCACACAGTGTTAGCTCAAATGAATGAATTTAGAAATCCTGTTGACAGATGGATCTAACTCCTTATTGTAGAAGGAGCACATTATCTCTCATCTTTCCAAGAATGGTTCTCCGAGTTATTCACATATATGTATCAAAATTTGGAATCAATTTTATTTACAATTTATATTGTATGTTCATGGTTGTCTCCTGAGCTGATTTCAATTCTAATTTTTTAACTAGCTGTTACTTTATTTTTGAGAAAGAATTAGTTTCTGTATTTTGCACATCTTCAAAATTGCCTTTTTGTGATTCTTCTTTCATTCTTTTACATCTATTATTTGTAAGACTTTCATTGTGATTTGTGTGACTCCATGCTCCTTTTCCTGTTGATTCTTTACTAACAGACAAAAGGAAATGTTAGTCAGAAAACAAAAATTCTGTTCCATAAAATTTACTTTCTAATTTTACTTTTTTTTTTACTGGGAGAGAAAGACAAATTATGAATAATAGAAGTGTAATTATTTCTAAAAACAAGTAGTAAGCATTCAGTGCTTCAAATGAAGTTAAAGTTGATACCAATTGTTTCTCTAGTGCAACATAAAGGAACCAGCTCATCAGCCTACTCCCTATCCCTTTCTGACTGATGACATACCATTTTAGATATGACTTACAGTATTGCAGGTACTATTCTTACCTCCTTCTCTAAGTACTCTTTCTTCCTGTGCATGAAAATTTCCTCAGCAACCCTTATCTAAGTCAGCTAGTCTCTTGGACATTTTAAGCAATTCTGCAGAAAGCATTAGGAATCATGGCTTGCAGAGTAAGCAGTTTAGCCCTGTAATAAGCACATCAGCTGACAAAAGAGAGGCAGAAACTTGAAGCCTTTGCATGTATTATTTGGCAGCTCTTGGTAAGTCTGTTTGAACATGGCATCAGCACAGCAACATGGATTAAAATTTGGCACTGTTGAAACAAATGGCAAAATTCTTATCTATTATATGGCACAGAAGATGTGCGGGAAATTTTCTGAACAATTTCTACAAGAATGCTGTAGGATGTGTATAGGGGGCAATATTTTAAATTGAAAAGTTGTTCATTTTGTGACAATGGGCCTGGTATCTGCCAACTACTAATATTAATTGTGGAATAAAATTAAGTATAAAAGTCCATGATTTACAATGTGAAATTCAGGACAATAGGCTTACATATCTCAGTTTATTAGAATCCATTTTAAAAAATTATGATCAAGACCTTGAAAGTCTGCACCTGAGGACAGTTGGGAAAGTAAAAACTCATTAATTATTTCTGAGATAATTTTATATACAGAAACAAAGCTTAGGAACCTTTGTGCAGTGGAGGAATGATCTTAGAATGGAAGAAGATGGATTGGTGTGTGACTTCAGCAAAGTGTTTACTCCGGCTTCAATAATATGCAGTCTGAACCAGCAAAAGTCAGAATTTTTCAGTACAAACATTTTCAAGGGCTAGTTGCCTTAATATCTTTCTGGAAGGGCTGAGTAAGAAAGGTTTCCATAGTAACTAAGTGAAAACTTAAATGTTGAGATGTTATTTAAATTGTACATATAAGTATCTTACTATGTCAAAAGTGGAAAGTTAATAGTATTAAAGAAACACTCCAATAAAAAATGGCATAAGAACATTAGAATGCAGATTCAATATGCTAAAAAAGCAGAAAATACTTACAAGAAATAAAGATTGAGACATATTCTGTATGCCATGTGTTTGGTTTTTTATTTGTTTGCTAGTTTTTATTACAATTTTGTGTCCTTTAAAAATCTCTTCTTTTGATGTGATATAAGCTTGGGGTCAAAAATTAATTTCAGCTGCTGTGAAGTTGCAAAGCTTCTCCAAAGCAAGCAAAGCCCTTTGACCTCTCAGGAATGCAAAAAAAGACACAGGATATTTCAAGCATCCCCCCATTTAAAGCTGCCATTGAAAGGGCAGAAATCAAAGGATTTCTGTCCCTAGAGTGTTGTTATGTGTCAAAATGAAATGTGCAAAACATCCTATAGGAATCAAGAAGATTAAAAGAAAAGAACACATTATTAATTGTATCATGGAACCATAGAATGGTTCGATTTGGAAGGGACCTTAAAGATCATCTAGTTTCAACCCCCTTGCCATGGGCAAGGACACCTCTCACTAGACCAGGTTGCTCAAAGCCTCATCCAGCCTGGCCTTGAACACTTCCAGGGATGGGGCCTCCACAGTTTCTCTGGGCAACCTGTTCCAGTGCCTCACCACCCTCACAGTAAAGAATTTCTTCCTAATATCTAATCAAAATCTACCCTCTTCTAACTTGAAGCCATTACCCCTTGTCCTATCACTACACTCCCTGATAAAAAGTGCCTCCCCTTCTTTTCTGCAAGCCCCCTTCAGATACTGGAAGGCTGCAATAAGGTCTCCCCAGAGTCTTCTCTCCTCTAGGCTGAACAACCCCAATTCTCTCAGCCTGTCTTCATGAAAGGTGATCCAGCCCTCTGATCATCTTTGTGGCCCTCCTCTGGACTCACTCCAACAGGTCCACGTCCTTTACTCTCCAGAGCTGGGAGTACTCCAGGTGGGCTCTCGTGAGAACGGAGGAGAAGAGGAGAATCACTTCCCGTGACCTGCTGGCCATACTTCTTTTGATGCAGCCCAGGATATGGTTGGCCTTCTGGGCTGCGAGCGCACATTACCAGCTCATGTTGAGCTTCTCATCTACCAACACTACCAAATCCTTCTCCTCAGGGCTGCTCTCAATCCATTTTCCACCTAGCCTGTATTTGTGCTTGGCATTGCCCCAACCCAGGTGCAGGACCCTGCACCTGGCCTTGTTGAACTTCATGAGGTTGGCAAAAGCCCACCTCTCAGGCCTATCCAGGTCCCTCTGGATGACATCCCTTCCCTTCAGTGTGTTGACTGCACCACACAGCTTGGTACGGTCGGTATGTCTCCATTATGATACTCATCTTCATAGCTAACTAATTTTTTTATACTAGAGAATACCCAAATATTTGAGAAATATGTCATCCATCCACTTTTTTAGGCCATGGGGACAAATTTATTATTACAAGATTATTTCCATTCAGTGGAGAGTTACAGTATATCAGCATGCCTTGTAATTACTAGAAAGAGAGGGTACTCGAATGCCTTTTTAAAACCTACTGAGACTAACAAGAATGAAATAACTAGTTAGTATTATATAAATATTTCCGCATTCCTGGATAATCTAGGAAATATAGTTTTAGCAATACCCAGGAAATAATGATATTTCCTAAACTACTGGGCTACTTCATGGTCCCATTCATAACCTGATATTTTATTTTCATACTCAACAAGTCATAAACAAAACGCTACAAATGTGTTCATTAAATCTGGGAATATGAACTGTCTTTCCATGCACAGAAATATGGACTTCAACTCTAGTTTCATCCTTTCTTTAACCAGCAGTAGTTTATTCAAACTGCATTTATGTCCCTTAATTATACAAGGATTTCTTTTTCAACTCAATATGCATTTTTTGTTCATACTATTAATCCTTTCTTCAGGTCATTGCTTATAATGGATCTATAGATGTGGTTGTTCAATAGCATGAGTTTTGCAAAGTAAAGTCATATAATATAAATCAAAAGATTTTTTTGTGTTACTAGGTGACCAGGTCAAATTTATGTGTTCAGAGGGATCAGTCAAGCCCATCAGAAGTGCATTGAGATAGAAGAATCTGAAGGGAAACATTTTGCTCTTAGAGCCTCAGTCTGTGATACTAGAACTTTTTTTTTTTTTTTTCTCTAATTCCTTTTGGAACTGTCAGCTATGAAAAATGGTCTGATTGACACACAGTCTATAAGTAACTTTCAGTTTTACATAGAGAACTTTGTTTCACTGTTATACAAGGTCTCTTATGCCATCAATCTAAGACATGAGATTTTATTCTTTTCTTTACAAAGACTGACACCCTATCTACACTTCTTATTCTCCCACTCAGCTGGAAGTTGCCTGCATCTTATCACTTAGTATTTTGTTTCATAGAATTGTGTCTGTTTTACAAGGAAAATTTTTCCTCCTAGTTAACCTTGTGTCATTGATTGATACAGAAAGTACAATTACTGGATAGGTGAGGAAAAGAAGAAGAAATTTCACTGAACAGACTATTTGGTAGCATACAATGTTATTTAAAAGATAGGGCCCTAGCATTTCCTCATAGTAAAAAAACAGAGCAAGTGCAATTGAGACCAACATGTACTTGTACTTTCTGCAGTGAAATTACAGAATTCAAAAAGGTTTTATAGGTGTACACAGCATATTTTGTTCAGTGTGCACAGGCAATGAATTGCGTCTATCTAGAAGTAGTTTTAGCAGTCATATGTCATTTGTCATATTAACAAAACCAAAATGATGCTACAGGTAGACATTGTTGAAAAAGGCATCCCAAACAATTCTATCAGGGAGTTTCTGGTTACTTAAGAGCACAAGGATGTACCAGTTCAGACCAAGAGTCTGTTTAGTCTGATACCTTGCCTGTCTCTGGCAAGGAGCATTGCTGGATTTCCAGACAACTGTATTTGACTAGGTTAAAAAAAAAAAAAAAAAGTTGTATTTTCCCAATGTACAGTATCATCATCTAAATCTAGAAAAACAGACACTCTTGAGGAGTTATTCTTCTGATACATTTCAACGTTTTGTTGGGGAGCAGCAAGAGCAGGGCTGTTCACAAACAAAGGTGAGTTGGGAGCCAAGGGTGAACGTGGCACAGGCAGGACAGTGCTGTCCCCAGCTGAGCATGGTCCTACTGCCTCTGTGTAGGATAAGCATAGCAGGGGTGGTGATAGCTGTTAGTCCTATTGACAGTTCAGTAATCATCACAAAAATACAAGGTAACAGGTCAGGTCTGAGGTTAGTTTAGAAAAATCCAAACAAGTCAGAAAGCAGAAGGAAGGGCTGAGTGCAGGGATGAGCTACAGAAGAGCTCAAGTAGGGACTGGATGCTCCTGGGTACAGGGGCAGTGTGCATGGGGGGGAGGGGGGGGAGTGGGTGTGGGGGTATTAATTTCAGGTGAGGCTGGCTGTCGCCACTGGGACATATGGTTGCACTGAGAGTCCTGACACTGTTATAGAATGATACCATTTATAGCCTGAAAATATCTGTTTCTTCTTTCTGATTGTGAAGGTATTCCGACTAATTCAAATGTCAGAATTTGTACTGATATGTTTAATAGGACTCGGTGGACTTTGTGCACTATTTTGTCTAACTTTGAACTCGTAGTCTTTATACCATATGACAAAGTTCAGCAGTTAAACTATACATGCCTCTATATATTTTTAACATAACACCTGCTACTATATTTTTGTCACTTTATTCTTTAATTTGAAGAAACAATGCAAAATTTTTCTGCATTCATCTTTATTCATGCAACACATGATTTTATAGACTTAAACATATCACTTCATAGTCATGTCTTTTTCATTCTAAAAGATTCTTGTTTATTTAATTATTTCCTGTACAGAAGCAAATCAAAGCTTTAATCTTCCCTGTTACCTTTCTCATGATCTTCTCTAGTTCTTACTATCTCCTTTCTGAGATGAATGGATCAGAACTGAACTGATAAAGATATTGAGAAAACAAAGTTCATCATATCTGGCAGACATTGTTAATTGTACGTCTACACCAAACGTCATGTTTAACAGCTGGCACCTGGACATCTATGTCTGTTATAAAACAAGGTAGTATAACAGTGCTACCCCAGATCTGGAAAGAAGAAAACAGACCATAAAACATAACACCACCCCCACCACTCCCCCCGTTCCTGGTAGGCCAGAATGTTTCAGATAAATCAATGTTCTTGAATGAGAAGATTTGGAACAAAAAAAAATTAAATCCTTTTTCTGTTTTGGTTGGTTGGTAGGTTGGTTGGTTTGGTTTTTTTAACTTATTTTTTCATGAAGTTTACAGAAAACTGAGTGTGAAACTCACTGCTGTACTATCCCGGCAACAAAATACTTTGTGTTTCCAGGAGGAATGCAGCCTTTTCCTACAATTTTCCTGTTATATGTTGCACATGTCTGGTGTCAGCCACCAGAATGTTATCAAATAACACTCTCAAGGTAGGTGAACAAGTGTATCGTGGCTATTCTACTTGCAACTTAGGAGAGAAAACAAGACAAATTATTTATCTGCCATTTCACATTTTGCTGCGGCTACATTATCCACTTCAAGGCAAGCAACAAAGTCCGAAACATTACAGAAGAAAAGATGTTTTGCCATCAATCACTGTGACATTTGAGATAACTAGAGGAAGTGCAGAAATCATAGGGCTTTAATCATTTCCCAGTAGACAACAGAGGTTTTAATATGTCCACTCACTAAAGATCTTCAGCTGGTTAAAATACTGAACACGAAAAGCCCTAATAGTTTAAATTTAAAGAAAAGGCACTGAACTTTAACTCTTTGGCAGCCAGGAACTTCTGAGACCATACTTCCACTCCATAACTGACAGACATTCTGGTGTCTAAATATTGCAGCAGCTACAGTGACAAAAATTGTGCTGCTTGATAGTGTTTATTGAAAGGGATATAGGGACATAAAATGTAAGAGCTAGAATTAGGGGAAAGGCCAACAAGGCAGATACCATGGTGGGAGTCTGTTATACACCACCCAACCAGGATGAAGAGAAAGATGAAGTATTCTATAAACAGCTGGGAGAATCTCACGATCGCCAGCCCTTGCTCTCATGGGTAGACTTCAACCTTACCAGATGTCTGCTGGAAACACAGTGCAGCAGAGAAAAAATAGTGTAGGAGGTTCCTGGAGTGTGTGCAAGATAACTTCCTGATACAGTTGGTGAGTGAGCCAACAAGGGAAGGTGCCCGGCTGGACCTGTTGTTTGCAAACAGAGAAGGACTTGTGGGGGGTGATGGGAGGCTGCCTTGGGAATAGCGAGCATGAAACGGTAGTTTTCAGTTCTCTGAGAAGTAAGGAGGGGGGTCAGCAGAACTACCTTGGACTTCCAGAGGGCAGACTTTGGCCTGTTTAGGAGCCTGGTTGACAGAGTCCCTTGGGAGGCAGTAATGAAGGGAAAAGGAGTCCAGGAAGGCTGGACATTCTTCAAGAAGGAAACTCTTAAGGCACAGGAGCAGGCTGTCCCTATGTGCTGAAAGATGAGACGGTGGGGAATAAGACTGGCTTGGCTGAACAGAGAGCTTTGGCAGGAACTATTGAAAAAAAAAGAGAGTTTATGGCCTTTGGAAGAAGGAGCAGGCAACCCAGCAGGACTGCAAAGATTGTGTGAGGTTATGCACAGAGAAAATTAGAAGGGTCAAAGCCCAGCTAGAACTTAATCTGGGAACTGCCATAAAAGACAATACAAAACATTTCTATAAATATATTAGCAACAAAAGGAGGGCTAAGGAGAATCTCCACCCTCTATTGGATGTGGGCAGAAAGATAGTGACAAAGGATGAGCAAAAGGCTGAGCTATTTAATGCCTTCCTTGTCTCAGTCTCTGATGGTAAGACCAGTTGTTCTTGGGGTACTCAGTTTCCTGAGCTGGAAGACAAGGACAGGCAGCAGAATGAAACCCCCATAATCCAAGAGAAAATGGTTGGTGACCTGCTACAACACTTAGACACAAGTCTATGGGGCCAGATGGGATCC
>VYXH01012580.1:45925-70956 GCA_013397275.1 Burhinus bistriatus | reverse complement strand
GGCTGGATCAATGGGCTGAGGCCAATGGTATGAAGTTCAACAAGGGTAAGTGCTGGGTCCTGCACTTGGGTCACAGCAACCCCATGTAATGCTACAGGGTTGGGGAAGAGTTGCTGGAAAGCTGCCTGACAGAAAAGGACCTGGGGGTGTTTGTCAACAGTTGGCTGAATATGAACCATCAGTGTGCCCAGGTGGCAAAGAAGGCCAACAGCATCCTGGCTTGTATTAGAAATAGTGTCGCAAGCAGGACTAGGGAAGTGATCGTCCCCCTGTACTCAGCACTGGTGAGGCTGCACTTTGAATACCATGTTCAGTTTTGGGCCCCTGACTACAAGAAAGACATTGAGGTGCTGGCGCATGTCCAAAGAAGAGCAACAAACCTGGTTTGGAGTTTAGAGCACAAGTCTTCTGAGGAGCATCTGAGGGAACTGGGGTTGTTTAGTCTGGAGAAAAGGAGGCTCAGGGGAGACCTTATCACTCTCTACAGCTACCTGAAAGAACGTTGTAGAGGTGGGTGCCAGGCTATTCTCCCAAGTAAGAAGTGATAGAACAAGAGCAAATGGCCTCAAGTTATGCCAGGGGAGGTTTAGATTGGATATTAGGAAAAATTTCTTCACTGAAAGGGCTGTCAAGCATTGGAACAAGCTGCCCAGGGAGGTGATTGAGTCACCATCCCTGGAGGTATTTAAAAGACTGGTAGAGGTGGGGCTTAGGGACATGATTTAGTGGTAGACTTGGCGGTGTTAGGTTTGCAGTTGGACTTGATGATCTTACAGGTCTCTTCCAACCTAAATGATCCTATGATTCTATGAATTATAGTCTAGAAATCTTTTTTCTTCATTCTCCATTATTTCCACACCTCTAAATGGCCATGAAAAATTGCACTCAGTTGACCTTAATTAGGACTAGCACATCTGATGAAAACAAAAGTATTATTTTTTGTCATCCTTAGAGGATTATAATATCTGATGTCTCCTCAGTTCCTGGCTGAACTATCTCCATGGGGTGGTCTGATGTTATAAAGGACTCATGCTTTGCTCCAAATGCTACTCTGGGACTAAACTGACACAAACCCAAAGAAGTCTGTTTTTCTTAGAGGAAAATGTCTTTTTCACATGAAAACTACTCTGAAACTATCAAATTCCTCTCACTGAACTGTAAATATCCATTCACTAAGAGTCCATATGTAAATATAGTGAGTATTCAAACTGAAATGTATCAAAATGAATTCTTAGAATTTATTTATATAGATTTAGATGTGTATTGAGACTAAAGAATGTTTTTTAAAAATCATCAACAGTTTCCATTGCCAATGAAAAATATTTTGGCTCACATAAAGAGAGGGAAGTTTACTTATGATCTCACTTTTAATAATCAGTGACCTTCCAATAATCAATTCTTTCCCATTTTTAAATATTAAAGGATAGATAGAATAAAGATGGGTCATTCGGTCATCTTCTATAGAAATTATTCAGAGAGAGGTCTTCACACCCTTCCTTAGTTTTATAGAAGCACACGTATTACCACTTAGATCTCAATCTCTCTCAAAGATAATACTAACATCTACCACTACTTTTCTAAGAAAATATTCAAACAGCCTAAACCTCATCACAGCTTCTGTTACAAAGTCTTTGAGAAGAAATAGAGAAGTAACCAGCAATGCTCTTATTTTCCTCATTCAGGTAAGAGATCGCCAGTAAATATACTTTTCTGAAAACATTCTAGAGAAATATTTTTTGTTATGTTTTATAGATTTTGTATAGGGTTTTTCATGTCCTGGATTAAAATTTCAAGAGAGGTTTTTGAGACTGTTGTTTGTACATTTACAAAAATCTGAATACTGTTTATGAATACTGATTTTATTGGATACCTACTGCTCTTAGAAGTATTTGAAAATTCAAATGCTTTATTTTAAGCTCTTACATTTAAAAGTATATTTGGGAACCAGTAAACTGAAGAATGGTAGCAATATTGCAATAAATACTCCAGGTAGACCTACAATATATAACTTTTTATTTTGCTAGCTCATATGAAAGCTTCTTTTTAAGTACCTACATTACTAGTTCACAGAATGGATCAAAAGTTGGAATTGATTTATGAATGGAATAGAGTATTGATCAAGTATTATACAGTTTTTGTATCTTAAAATACAAAATTCTGCTAAATACCATTTAAAAAATGTGTGAAGTACACAAGGGGACTTAATTTCATATTAAGATACCAAACTTAGAAAGTCAGATGTATATTATATTTGTTTTCTAGTAGCAGCACAGTGAGATCCTTGATAAGCTATTTAATATGAGTAGTATGTTTTCCATCCTCCCTGTTGATTTAGGCAGAACATTCCTGAAAAAAGAAATTCTTGAACAGAAACAATTCCTTCTCTCTCCATTTCTGTCATTTGAACCCACTTTTTTTCTTCAAAATAATATGACGAATAACATCTTCATGTTGAAAAGGACAATTTAGACAACTTCATGAAGACATCTGTGTGGTTGAATGCACCAAAGTAAAACTTTATGTCCAGATATGATTACAAATGTTCCTGTCACTGTAATAAACATGTAATCTTTTACAGCAAATAAACCCTGCTATACTTTCTGCTTCTTTTTGTACTAAAGACATGTTTCAGTTCATAAAATTTAATTTCAGACTATGCTGACCACAACAGCAATGAAATAAAGATAAAACAGAAATGCCAGTAGAAAATAAACAAAAAATTTAAAAAAAATATATATAAAAAATCATCGATATTATTTTCCACGTCTTTTTATCTTATTAGGATGGTAAAACTTTAAAAGTGTATAGTTCACAGTATGTAGTGAAATTTAAGTATAGCTTAGTTTAGTTACAACAAATTTTCAAAACTGAGCCATCTAGAAGGCAATTTCCCTTATGATAATTTTCTAGTAAAACATTGCCAGCATAAGTGTTAACAGTGACTTTTAGAACCTTATTGTTGGTTCTAAATGTGAAATACAGGCTGTTTTGGAGATCAGTGTTTTATAACTCTCTAAGATATTTTGAGTTTCCCACATTATAGGTATGCAGGAGACATGGGCTGGAGCAGTATTGAACTTTTTGAACAAAAAACTTTTCCTTTAGGATATATGGCTTTGACAAAACTGATTTTTTTTTTTTTTTAGTGTTGTATAAACTTGACTGTTTACTACAAAATAGTATAGAAAAAATTATCTAATATTTTCCATATATAATAACACTTCTACTGACATATCCTGAGATAATAAAAACATAAAATATATTTCTAATAAAATATTTCTTTAAAATAGAAGGAAAATCCTAATTCACACTTAATTTCTCTGATTTTTTTTAAGTTTCACTTCTGTGAGGAAAATATTCTTATTTTGTTTTGGAGTTAAGACCAATCTGGGATAAAAACCAGTTCAGAGTTCTGAACAGCTCTACTAGGTGCTTTAAGGAAAATAGGTAGCTAGTTAATTCCAGTTTGACCATTATAAGCCAAATATATGTGGAAGTCATTTTCTCCAATATAAGGATTTCATAGAGCTGTAGAATAATTTCTCTGACATTTTATTAATGTAATTTGCATAGAATACATAGCTCATATAAACATATTGCAGTTTGAAGCTAGGCAGCTGGGAAAATGCTTTTTCTTAAGAAGGTTTAAGTAATCTGTGATAAATTTTTCGCAAAGAAAAGCAATTTCATATTTTGTGCAAAGTTAACATGGTTTCCCAGAATTTTAAGGAACTTTGTCTCATGCTTCACAGCACACCTTTGTCATGGTATTATCAGACTAGCACATGATATGTAACATTTTTTAGCTTAAATAATGTGATTTAGGAAAACATATGCAGATTAGTCTTCAAAAATCAATTATACAGTAGTATAATACTGGTTTTGCAATATTAATAAAGGTCCTAAGAGACAGCTCAGTTAATTTTGCTCCAAATATAGTAAATTTATCCTCATGTTTTATACATTGTTTAAATTTGTGTAATATAAATAATACATAGTGTCTAATAATTTATTTATAAGAAATAAACATAATTTCCTTTTTCTTTGTAGTGTTAAGCCACATTGTTATTCATGTACTTCAGTTATGCCAATTAGCTATGCTTGCTAAGTGTAATAAGTAATATGTACAAAATACAAAAATTATTTCAAGCAATCTTTAAGATCTGTCAGAGATATTATGAACAATAATGTTTTATTTAATCAAAACAATAATGTATTTCTATGTTATTTCAGCCTCAGATTCTGGATTCACCTCTAGTGTCTTTACATCTCCATTTAAAGTAAATATGCACATACACACACACACACGTCTGTGCACACACACAGAGTCACTTGGCCAATTACACATCCAAACAAAAGAAATCATCTCAATATGATGAAATGGAGGAGTTCGGAATGGAATCCAAACTATCTTTGCTAACGAATTTTGGTTTAAGGTGCTATCTGAGCAATGCATAAAGTGCTCATGTATAGGTCAATTTACTAAAATTTCATTGTGTCCTGGTTTAAATAAAAGAGTAATTTTTAAAATGGTATTTCACTAATTGTGCTTCTACTTATGTTCCACTTTTGCTTTGCTCTAGATTTCTTAAAATGCCATGATGATATATACAAAGTGGACAGATTATCATCATAAATTCTATAGAAAAAGTTGGTTAGGAATATTTTACGTATAGACTACACTTACAGTAGAAGAGCTGAGGTTATAAAAAGGTCTTAGAGCAAGTAACTGTGATAGGTAATATGAAAAAAATTCCAGTGAAGCATGCCCTTTTCATTACCACTGAATTTGAACACTTCATCCTCACATACGGTTAGAATTGTTTGCAGTTCCTGAAGGGGAATGTGTGACTTGCAGTCAAAACTCCATTTTTCTGATACTCCCAGGTGTATCTTCATAATTTTTTTTAATATGGGCATAACATTGACCATTCAGGAAAGCAACAGAAAAGGGAATAAAACAGAAATAACCATAATATTACAAAACCCAATAAAATAATTATCTCCTTAAAAGAGAGGGAATATTTGAGGAGGAATAATACCTGTCTTTATGATAAGCTTCCTAATGAAAAAAAAAAAAAAAAGAGAAAATACAATTAGTTATGCAAAAAGAAGCTCACGAAGAATCCACATCACATCCCATCTTACCGTATTATTCATTAAAAAAGGTGGCTCAATATGTCTTTTAGAAGGATCAAAAAAAGATGTATCCTCATACATGGGACATTTTAAGTGTTATACCAAATTGTTTTATTTCCTCCACACCAGATGTTGTTTGGTCTGCTATTATTAGACCTAACACTATCAACCTTAAATCATTTAAAATCACCAGCTTAACAAATTCATTTCAGTAATAGAAAAAAAGCAAGAACAGATGTTCAATACAGGTCCCACTTGCTTACAGCCTCTTTTTGCCTACAGCCCCCTTTTGCATATCTTCCTTAAAAATATGGTCAGAACATCAGTCTTCATTGACATCAGCTGTTTCTTAGTTTAACCTCATTAAAGTAATAGTTTAAAAGGTTCTTACTTCTCAGCTTTGCAATATGACAGCTGGACAACCTGCATTATACTCTCTAAATCTGGACTTGTAAATTTTACATTTTCAAATTCCAACAAGATTCATTTCAGAACTATAAGGCAGTTACAGCATAACTCACAAAACTGAAATGCTAATGCATGCCATACATATGCAGAAAACAACTAGGGTAGCTGGCTGCATTCTCATAAGCTGTTTTACAGATCAGCAAGGGAAAAGGGCATTGTTGTTAGAGGTAATGTGATGAGGCATGGAATAAGAAAAGTATTAAAGGATTAAGTATAATTTTATCTGCTATTTAAAGTCTGGCTGTGACAGCCATCAGTCTTAAAAACCTTACAAAGATTTTATTAATTATTTATGATGATAGTGATTTAGTGGTAGATATAGCTGATTGACAACTTTTCATCTAAACTTTTTTTTTAAAAACAGAAAAAGTATCTTTTTGAAAAAAATGACAGTAATTGTAAGAAATAGACCTATATTTGTTCTTAAAAAATGTTAGAAATAGAGCACTTAAAAAATTCAAAATTTTAAAAGAGCACAATTAATCTCATGATATTCTGTGTAAATGACAAGGCAGATTGTGTCTGGAATTACCCATATATGAGGGAAGAGAGATTGTGCAAGGAGGCTTTGGTGTCATTAAGGTATGCAGATAGATTATGCCCATATCCTGAAGGTTAGGTGACAGAACAGAACATAAGAAATTCGTGAACATGAAATAAGACATTTGTGGACATGTCAAAAAATAGAGTGAGAAGTTCACAAAACCAGTTTTCAGTGTAAGAATAGTACCATGAGGGTGAGGAATGGCTGGATTTCAGCGATAGTTAAGGGAAAGTTGGCCAAATATCACATATAGTTGGAAGAGTGCATTTTGAGTCACACAGAACCCAGGTAACCATATCAGAAATACCATGTATGTCTGAAATTATGTAGGTAACTTTATGAGAAATAGCAAATTTGGGTACAGAGGGAGCAAAACTGGGACCAATAGGAAGAAAGTAATTAGGGGTGGGGTTTTTATCTGGGAGTAGATAAGGAGAAAGAAAAGGAAAGACAGAGGTGATTGGGGAAATAGCAAGCATAGGAAAATGGAGATAAATGGGGACAAAAGAGACTGTTTGAGCGTAAGCAAGTTGCTGCTCTGTACACTTGCCTGACTGAGCTCTACACCTGATCACTGCAAACTATCCTACCTCCTTATTAACGTCTCTTCCTTAAGGGTGTGTGTGCATGCGTGTAGCCACCAGCAAACTACAGACTAGCCGAACCGAAGGAAGAAAATAGGTCTGTCTGGTCACTCATCTGAATGCTGTTTCTGCGTTCGTAGATGCTGATGAAGGCATTGCTCTCTGTCTGTGTTGATCTGTGTGGCTGGCTGGTCATGTTGGTCTAGGATGTATACCTGTCTCTTTGTAATTTGTGCTTGGCCTTGTTGCTAATCAGACCAGGTGAACGGTGGCTGCAGCAGCCGCATCTATGTGATGGAGACTGGATAAACTCCCCTGGGTGTGAGCCCTCCTAAGTCTGCACCAGGAACTAGGAAGTAGAACTTCCCTGGATCCCAAAGACCCCCAGCTATGGCTTCTCTTAGAAGCTGTCATATATTTTTTTACTTATTAAAAAGTAAGAGTAATATCTTCTCATTCCTTGAAAAAATCAAGACCAATATCAGCTTATAAAGGAAATTCCTATTCTCTCATTTATGTGAATAGGATTTGTACTCATTTTTCCAGTACCTGCTCCACCTAATCTCACAAGGAACGTTTCTAAGTTTCAAGGACTCAGTCTTCACAAGGAGTGAAGTTCCATATGTTTCTTTCTTAAGGCATCTTCTGACATGTAAATGTTGATAAACTGATCAACTGATCCTACCATATTATCAATAGATCAGTTTTAAGGAAATTCAGCTTTCATGTGACAAAGCTTCAGTTACTTCACTTTTTCTGTCAAACAAGGTACAAAAATATTGTTTTGGAGACATATTTATAGGTTTTAAATGGATCTATTGCTGTTTCTTCTCAATAGCAAAGCAATACCTACCTTGTGCTCTCTGTTGGAAAGCTTGTGTGTGGGTAGCATATAAAAATCATGGAAGAATCAAAATTATTAGCAAAAGACAAGTGAATGCAATTATAAATAATATGTTCTTAAACAAGGTATTTTAAAGTTCCTTCCAATATCATAAAAATGGGGAATTACGGGGAATAACCCTCATATAGAGAAGAACTTCTAAACTGAGTTATATGATCAGGCTGAGACAGAGAGATCAGCAACCCTGAAAAAAGGAAAGATTTCTAATGACAACAGGAACTTCGGAAATTATGGCACAGCTAGAAAGAAATAGAGGTAATGTACTTCTTTGAGGGGTGAGGGGGAATTTTTTAGGGATTTTTTAAAAAAATTATTTCATGTACATTTATTTCCATTTACTCTTTTTGCAAAATGGTTTGTACACATCATTCTGCTTATTTAGAACATACTCTATGGCACTAAGCACAAGAACATATGTCTTGCATGTCACTCGAGGAATAAACTTGAACTTCCAAAAAGGAAGGCACTCGGGATCTAAGGAAGAGATCTTCAGGACCCTTAGTAGACCTAAGTGTCTGTTAAGGCTTATCCTATTCCCTGTGCCCATTGGTTTATTTATGTTAGTTAGAAGGCTGGATCTGCGGTTCCTGTACTTTATATAAGGAAATTACAGGTATTCATGAAGGAAGAGGTTCTGAAAAGAAGAAAAGTACAAAGGTGGATCTTAAATACTGGGCTTAACAGCTATGTAGAACTAGGCTGTTGATCAACATGTTGAAACTGAAGTGCCTACAATTCAGCACATATATATAGATACATAAAATACTTTTTGTGGAAAACCTTGAAGAATACCAATAAGCACAGAATGAAAAGGGAAGATAAACACATTAGGAAGAAGTCTTAAAACCTCCCTCTAACTAGCTGTCAATCACAGCCATCACAAACTGTGGGCCCAAACCCTCTGCAGTAGCACAATTTTTCGGAGTTCAATATTCTCTAAAAAACCCTAATCCACTCAGACATCTACATTACAGAATGTAGCCTACATAAAAGAATTACGAGGATGAAAGAGAAAACTTGTGGGAAGGATGAAATAAAGTGTATTTCTCAGGGGTTATGTGTGACATAAGTCTGCTTTTACAAGTTATTGTTGCCACTCAACAATTTTAACCAAAACCAGCCCTGTCACTCTTCTCAGTGTGCCTTTCCAGTATCTTTGTGCCTCCATTCTGATTGCATGTGCCAGTCTCTCTTTCTCCCTCTCTGTCATCTTTTTCATGTATGTCAGTGCTCAAAGAAGCTTCAAAAATAGCCATTCTCCCCAGTCTGTTCAGGATGGAGGTGTATATAGGAGATGGAGGGAAAATACTGTGGGCTCAGTAAGGCTTCTTCATTTAAGGGACATGGAGGAGAGGAGACTAGTGGGAAGCAGGAAAAGCCTGAGATAAGGAGTCCCTCTTTTATTTACCTAATATATTAAAAAATTACCAAAAAATGGTAGCACTGCCAGAGAGTCCCTTAATGGGGTGAAGGATTTAGAAACCTTCAAAGTCTGAAACTGATATTTTATTCATGATAATCAGAAAGACAGTACTGTGTTATTATATTTATAAAATAAGGATAAATTGAAATGCGCCATTTGTCATGGTGCCTTGAAATGAAATATCCATGCTTGGAAAATACAGACAATGATACACATAAAAGAAATGATGTTTTGTGGGGAGATGTAATCTTCGTGCAGCACAAAATAAAAAAGACAAAAAGAATTGCAGAAAGCCTTTGGTCAACTATGTGGGTGTAGAGTGTAAATTGTCTGTTTTTTTCAGCAGTCAGTGAGCATTTTAGAGGTAGTCAGTCAAGTAAACTATCTACAGGCAACTCTAGTTTTGCATAAATCCTAAAGAACCTGAAAGATCCTTATTATTTCTGAGGTGTTTCAGACTCTTGCTTTTTATAAAGAAACTGAAACATTTTGTGTCTGTATTTCTGATGTTGCCTGTATCTTTCCTGATTTCAAAGACAGACTTTATTTTACAGTATTTTACTGGTTTTGCATGGAAGGCAAAGGCCCAGTGTTAGTGATCTGGCTTAATTTAATTCCCGTTTCTAAAGCAGGCTTCCTGTAGGATCACATAATGCACTTAGACTAATTGTATCTCAATGTCCTACTGATAAAATGAGCAAACCAATGTGGTTTTTCCCCCTCTCTCTTTTGTCTATTCAGAATGGAACTTTTTTTTTTTTGTGGCATTGTATTTTCATTTACAGTAATGTCACAATGAAACTTCAGTTTCAGTTGCAATTTTCATTTTCATAATAAAAATAGCAAAAAGCAATAGTTCCTTTATGACCTCACTCTACTTCCAGAAAATTCAACTGGTATACAGCTAATTTTTTAAGTAAGAATGGACTTAAACTTCAGTGGGCGTCGTTTCAATGCAAAGCTTTCTGTTTATTTGCCTGACTCTGTTGGAAAGTTTTATTTTTGCAATTACACACCTTTTCAGATAAAATTACCAAACAAGAAATGACTTTTTAATTTTGGGAGACTTTTTATGATAAACCTCAGGAGAAAGCTCATAACTGCAAGTACTGCATTCATCTGAAGGGTAGAAGGAGGACAGACAATTGAAGGTGAAGTCACTGAAATTTTCAGCACAAACATATGAATTAAATATTACAAGGACAAGAAATGTTAGAAGAGACTTGTGAGGAAAAAGAACCTAATTTTGCTTCTTCGTTAAATTACAAGTATAAAAACTTCAAAGATTTCATACTGTTTTTTGTAGCTGGTTACATTATCTTAAATTCTATATCTATTGATTAAAACCTGACTTTTTTTCTGTATCCATTATATGCTTCTGCACTTTTAGGTGTATTTTCTAGAGACTTAGACTTACTGCCCCAAATTTGCAGTCTACTCTAGTTCATTGTAAACAGGGGACTACATTGCTGAATTACCTCATTTGAAGCTGGGCCAAGCTCATCTAAAAGATTTACAAAACCAATTAAAACTTTTAGCAAACTCTCTTGATTTTTTCTCCTCTTGTACTTCAGTATATCCCCACACATAACATATCTTCATAGGCAAGTAAGACAGTAAACCATACAGGTCATTTATCTCTGTTTAGACTGTGACTTTTTTCCTTATTTAGTCCCCCATGTCTAGCACTACCAGAGACAGTTTATGCTGGATTAAATTACTCCTTATCATCCTCTGACTGTCTTGCTCTCTTGCATCGCTATAATTATGGAATATTCTAGCATTTGTTCACTGAAAGGATCAACATTTGGAGACAAATCCTTTTCTTTTCTGTCTGTTTTCTAATATAGCTGAATGGTTTACAAATCATGCAATAATTCTGTTAAGGATATCCCCAAAATGTCCCTGTTTAATCACTTCTGCTGCCATGCCAATATCATCTAATAGAGATATGGGCATGCTGAGAACGAAATCTACTTCCCTAGATTGTATATAGATGATATGTTTCAGTTAAAATTAATTTTCTGTAATGTATACCAATTTGTTATATCACTCTTTTCTCCGTATGAAATCTCTGACTGCCAAATCAGTCTTCTGCAATGCAGTCTCTATTTTAGCATCCCTTTTTACTTCACTAGAATTCTGCTCTCACCTCAGCTTTGATCCTTTTCCCAAGCTGAGTGGCTTGTACTATCTTATCTTGTGAACTACATAACCTCAGCCTCTTCATTTTTCCATATAAACTTCCTCTTAGAAGCCCTTTCTTCTCAAGAACTGCATCGGTGCCATCCTCCCCCATTTTTCCTCCAGTTTTGTTTCCATTTTTTTCAAAATATTAGCTTTCTATTAAAATAAATTACAACAGCTGATACAGCTCCATGTCCTCAGGTCCAACAGATATTCCAGATAGGAGCACATACATACACTACTCGCACATGACAAGCCACAATGATCAATACAGACAGAAAACACACAGCAGTTACACAATTATGAAGGGCATAGATGGCCTAATCCTGTTCCTTCACTACTGTTGATCAGAACTGAAGACATCTCGTGGATACAAAAAGATATCCCAGTAGCTAGTCCAGACCTATGGTATCCCTAGATCCCCCATCTCTTCAATAGAAATTTTGGTCAATTGGACCCTCCAGTAACCAATTCTCAGACCCCGGCTCTTTCCAGGATCCAGCCCTCAGACCTCCAATTTCACTGGTACCTGAACCCTAGACTTCTTGTTCTAATTGCTGGCTACTCCAGCTTGAAGTTTATTAGCATCACATACACACAGAATGTAAGGAACCTCACCAAGGAAAATAGCTAGGAATAAAGTTTAATATGAAGATAGGATAGACTGTAGAGATTAGTAGTAGGAGCTGGCCAGACAAGCAACATGCTTACTCTTGACCAGCCCTTCGTTTCCTTTTTCTTCTGCTTTCCCATGCAGTTTCTTCCTAATCAACCTTTCTCCCTCCTTTGATCCTTCCCCTAAACAGCTCACAATACATTTCTCACATCCCCACAAACTCCTTAAAAATCCCATAATAAGTTTTACATTGTCCCAAAATGTTCTCCCCCTTGCATCTCATAATAATGCTATATCCCTGTAGGGATTAACCCCTCTTCAGTCTGCAAAATCCTCCTGAAAGTGCTTGTTTGATTGGCTCAGCTCAGTGAGTTTCACACCAGGGACAGCAGAAAAATTATTTTCTTTTAAGCATGATTTCAAAATCATGGCTTTGGAGTAAACAATTCAGTGAGCTCCCTTTTCACTGATTAGGTTACCTTTGGGTCCTAGGCCTGACACTCTTCCTCTTGTGTTTATGGTGATTAGCCTTTAAATTATTTTCAGCTTAAATAACTGTAAACAGAACAAATACACTAAGAAACAAGCAACTAACAAAGTGTATATTCAGCGAAAGTACATATACCACAAACTGCTGAAATGATTCATGCATGAATAACTTTTATTTAGAAACAGACTTGCAAGGCGGCGTGCTGAAGTGATAGCTCTTAAAAGGCAGCTAGTGACCTCCTACAATAAAATAATACCTTGATAGGATAGTCTGCACAGGAAGTCATTGTTCTCTCCATTCATTTGTTATTATACATACAATATTCAGAACTGTAGGATCTAGGAAACTCAAAATTATACCTGTGGAGTATTATTCATAGTTTTCAAGTAGAGAATTTAAGTAAAAAAGGAGTAGATTAAGCCTATATCCAAAAAATCCGCAGGCTATATGTGCTGGCAAAAACTACCCACATCCCCCCTTCCAGCTTTCCTGGACCCTAGCCTGGGAGCAAATTAACAGTTGTGGAAAATTTGCAAACTGGGACTCTGAAGGAAAACAGGGAGTTGAATCAAACTGACAGTGTAGAAAAATATAACCTGATGGTCACAAAAGAAGTCCAAGATGAAGCAAATAGAACATACTTTGCTTGACAGACCATATAATGATGTAGTCTCAGTAAAATCATTCAGTTCGTCCCTACTTTCTCTAAGGAGAGACAGGAAAAATGTAGATCTGCTTACCTCTTAACACCAGTATATCTGTGAAGCACTAAAGACATCCTTGTAACTTTTCTCACATATGCACACACTTGTATGTGCAAACACACCCTCCTTGGGCATTATTGTTACAGCTTTTCCGAGTTTTAGCAACAATTTTAGTTACTAATTGTAGAAAAAAACTGAATAACTATTTTCAGTAGAACGAATAATACAAACTCAGAAAAATAATGTAGATGACACTCTCGTAATATAAACCACATACTCTGTATATTTAGATTTTGTTCTGTAAGTGGATTACTATTTGACTGTTTAATCATTTTTTAAATAATAAAATCACTTTTCTAAATAATACATCATAGTTTAGAGCACGTTTCATGCTGTGTTGTGGCATATTTCCAGTGAAGCATTATCAACCATATTTTTTGCATAATCCTATTACTTCATGCTATGTGACTGACAAGATTTAGATTTTTCTTACATCTTCCTGATTTCAAATGCATGTATGTTCTGCAGTCATTACGCTCTTTCAGATTCTTTTTTGTATGCTTCCCACTGTGCCACATGAGTTTCACACACCATTACTCAATTAAAAGCTGCTGTAAAAAAATTATTATATTTAGCCCTCAGTCACTTAAATGGAGCTTTGGAACCCATGCATAAATGTCTGTGCATTTCAAGAACACAATGGATGGTTTCTTCTTTAGCAAAAGATTATTTATTAAGAAATACAGAAAACCACTGAAACCCAGTATCACAGTTAATTACGTGAACCAACAGCATACATTTTAACCAAAGAATGTAGAAAGGTTTGTTGTCTCTAATAAAATAAGTCTGAAGAACAGTTTCCTGAGACGAAGAAGTCAGGAAAATAAACTGTTTTTCTTAAAGAAGGCAGGCACAGAGAAGTCCAAAAGCTATAGCAGCAAAACCACTTTATTACAGCAGCAGCACTTATCTCCCATTCTCTGCAGTGCTGTCACAGGCATCAAGGACATGAGAAAAAAAGAGGATGAGATTATTTTATCCTTTCTAATCTCCAGTTAAAAGCAAAGACTTCAGATGAAGAACACCTCCTCATGTTCCCCACTGTGCCTTTTCACATTCATAGCTGAGATTTGAATCAACACAAATTAGGAAAATTATGATTGAAAAAACAAAACTATGAAAGCAAACATCTTTATTTTTTTTTTCATGAGAATAAGTTAATTTTCCATTACCCCAATTCAAGCATAATTACTATAATGCCTGCAAGAAATATAATTGAGTTTTTAGTGCCATATACTTGCAGGAAACCAACAGTATGAGGCAAGTGGGGTGCCCTGTAAAAAGAAAGTACTATCAAAAAAAGGAAAACTCTTCTAAAAATAAAATACAAAATTGTTCTTTCTAGCTTCTTCAGTATAAAGTATGCAATTATGCTTTGCATGTTGTAAAACTGAAAATCAAACTAGAGCAGCAGGGGAGTGAAAGTTGGAGGCGTAAACATTGGAAGAAATATAAGATTTCAGCCGAGATTTAAAATGAAATTAAATGGAGAGGTAGAGGTATGTTGTTTCAGAAGCCAAGAGCAGCAGAAGAGAAAGCTTTTGCTCCAGATTGTGCAGAAAGAGTGAGGGAAGCCAAAACTGAAACAGTAGGGGATAAAAGGAGGAGGAGAAGTTAAGTATTAGGGAAATTTTTTCAGTAAGTAACAGCATGTTTCAGTACAAATGCTTTTTCTTCTAAAAATCCCATTTTAAAGGCTTGCAAAATAAAAGAATAAAATGTTAAAAAAACCAAACAACCATAACCTGAGAAAATGCCCCGAACATACACATCTATTTAAAAAAACCCTAAAAGATGTGTTTGAAGAATAGCATGTTATATCTGTATTTCATTTTTCCCCTTGAAAATGCCTATTTGTTCCCTTTGGGTCATAAAATGGTATGTCAGCAAAATATGCCAAAGAAAACGGAAACCTCAACATTTCTTGTGAACAGACATTCATAAACCAGACCTTGGGTAGATACTCGTGTCATATCTATGAACAAATCCACAGGTGCAAAACAGATACTCTGCATAAGAGTCCTCTCCCTACACCAGTGTTGGAACCTTGTAGATAATTTTCCATTGGTCTTTTTGTGCCAGAACTGTGGTTCAGCACCCAGCCTTCATTTCCAAAAGTTTTTTGGCTTATGTGGGTATTCTCTTAAACATGGCTAACATAACAGAATGCCAACTTTCAGACTACCTCAGCAGTGCTGCCTCTGCTGTGTCTAGGACCAGCGCTGATTTAGCTGTCTGCAGCTGGATCAGTTACTGCCAGCAAAATTCTAAGTTCCAGGGTGTTATCCTAACTATGATAAAATATCATCTTTTTTTTTTTTCCTCTGGTATGTTTTTCTCCTAAAGCTATACTATTATCAGTGTCACATGCTAGCATAAAATGGCATTTGTAGATGGTTTGTATGTGAATATCCAGGGAACCCTGAACTAAAAGTGAATCATGAGACTAACAGAAGTGTTTTGGATGTCTGTTACAGAAACAGATACCTACTTGGCTCCAAAATCTTCTCTGGGTTCAGAAAGAAGACATATAACCCACAAAATCTTTGAATCCTTTTCTCTGGATTTCTCCTCCTTTTCATCTGCTCACCCAGTTTTAGTATTCCCCAGGCTCCTTATCATAGTCAATATACCAACTTTGTTTTCCAATTGTGCACCATTTTATTATGAAAGAATAAGTTTACTTAATTTGTCTTTGCAGTCTAGGACAACACTGTTTCTCAACACAATTTCATTTTTAAGCACATCTTAATTTGCATACAAAATACTAGTGGACCTCATTACATTAAAAAGAAGCAAACCACCCCAAAACAGCAGAAGCCAAGGAGAAGAAAAATGGAAGAGGGGAACACATGTATAGAAATATGAGTCTATGTCATTCCTGTTAATTGATGTCTAGTTATGAGAATTCGATAAAAGAAACAAAACCATTCTTTTAATTTGTTATGAGAAAGAGCTTTCATATTTAGTTGCTGGGTTTTTTTTTTCGTTTCCATAAGAAAACTGCAAGAAGTGATGACACATTTTAGACTGAAGAACAGCAAATGCAGCTTGCAGTTGTGGGCTGATTATTAGCCAAATTTTGTGAAGAAGTGAGGAGAGAAATAAAACTAATATATCATACTGTTATAAGAATCTTCTTTGATGTAACCAGTTGATTTCATTTTCTACTTACAGTAAGATTGGTAACAATACACCATTTTACCTTTGCATCTTGTAGTATTTGCCCAGATTTTACTCTCAAGTTTACTGATAAGCCTGGATTGGAAAGAACAATACTTTTAGCCAACACATGACACTTAACAGCTATTTTTAAGGAAACTGTGAGGGGATATGAATTAGATGAAAAACCGGCTGCACCACGAGGCTTGGAAGGTGTGAAGAGTGGTTTGAAGCCTGATGGGCAGCAAGCTGTGAATGGTGCTCCTCAGGGGTGAACACTGTGGCCACTATGGTTAAGTGTTTGCATCAGTGACCTGAAATATGGGATATAATCCACTGTTACCGTTGCCACATGTGGTGAGGTGCCAGCAGTGGGGGGCTGCGGGGGGCGGCCTCTGTGAGGAGAGGCCGGGGCTGCCCTGTGCCTCACACAGCTGGTTCCAGACAGTTCCAGACGGTTCCAACCGACCCACTGCAGGGCATGGCTGAGCCCATCAGCTAACTCAGAGGCCTTTTCTTGTTTCCTCATGGAATATGCGCTTAGTTTTCACACTTCAGGTTTTAAAAAAGATTTTACTGTGTGTACATCTAGCTGCAGGTGCAAATGTTGGCCTATTTCAGCCAGCATCTCTGCTCCACAGTGCTTACGTGCATCTCAAAACCAGTCACAGGGTAGTTCATGGCTAAATACACTTAGTAAGATTTTGTGCTATTGATTTCTCCGGACCCTGACTTTCATTTTTTTCCTCTGTTTATGCCACTATCCATAGCAACTATAATGCATAGGTCAGTGCTGTTTTTGTTTGAAATGTCTCATACATGTTCCTCATCATCTTGCTACTTAATACTGATGCTCTGACATGACGCTTCTGTCAGCCAGTTTTACATTTTATCCTTCTATACCCCTAGATTATTCTTACATTTACAAAAATCAAACTGAGGGTACACAGAACCACATATACACGACAAGAGCCGTTTGTAAGTCATAAATATATATTATTTGTAGAATAAGTTATAGGC
The DNA here is from genome assembly GCA_013397275.1 of Burhinus bistriatus. Classification (NCBI taxonomy): domain Eukaryota; kingdom Metazoa; phylum Chordata; class Aves; order Charadriiformes; family Burhinidae; genus Burhinus; species Burhinus bistriatus. The sequence continues at coordinate 53,655 of VYXH01012580.1, read as the reverse complement.
TGCAGCTTGTTTACTGTAGGAAGAAGGATCCCATCCCCACACCTCTCTTACTTGTTTTTTCTTGCTCTCCTCCATGTAAAAACTCCTGAATAATTTTGATCCAGGACTTCTTTCAGTTTGAAAGTATCAGCAGCCAAAATAGAGCCCTTCTCCCACCGTCAGATATGCAAAGGTTTGTAATTTGAAACCTCATCCCCCAAGACTGACCTTCCCTGCCAGCCCACATGTACATGGACAGCCAGGTATTCATGGCCAGTAAAAGACATCTTAGTGAGAGGTTAGGTAGGGCCCTACTTTATGCAGAAACTAGTTTATCTTCCTTGTATTAGCAAATTAGGTATACATGGATTCTTGTTCCTGGATTATGCATGAATTAATACAGGACCTCATAAGAGAGGGAGCGAGTGAAGCTTTAAGAGCATACAAGAGGGGTGAGAGAAGGAAGAAGAGGGGAAGAGACACTGAAGGGAACCTTAGGAAGAAGAGCACCAAGAGGTGTGTTTGCTGCTGCTGCTGCTGCCTTGCGGGACTGTGGCGATATATGCTGGTTTTGGTAGAAGCCAAATCCCACCTATAGGTATATACTGTCCTACACACATCTCTGATACCTCTTTCAAGGGCAGGAAATCACAAACCAGCTTAGATTTCCAAGCATCTGACACTAGCAGAGCAGGCAGCCAAAGCCTAGCTATTTGTCAGTCTTCATTCACATCATGCTCACCTGGAATCTTTTTATTTTGATGGGATCTGACGCCAAGTCTTACCTAATAGCATAGGAATAAAAAATGGAAAAACAAAATCCAAAACCACATCAGAAAGGGGGTTTGATATTTCTCCAGCTAGACTGGTACAGATATCAGAATTATCATGTTTCAAGTGAAATAAGATCTGTCCATAGTTTTTTACATATGCTGTAAAAAAAGGCCTGCCTTTTTTTTTTTTTCTTTTAATGTGAGGCCAGATATTGTAGTTCCATGGTTAACATGTGTATCTTCTATAAAGAAGTTGGAAATATAATAGTTTTCTTCTAAAAAAAATACCTGATTAAATATTTGTCAAATGAAAAATAATTAATACCTAAATGTCACATAACAAAATGAAAACAATTAAGGTTAAGTCTAAAGAATTTGTGAAATACTGCAAGACAGAAAGTGCAAAATTACTGTCAATGAAATGGATCTGTAAAAACCCAAGTCATATTTAAGGGGTAAAAATAATGATGAATTTAAAAAAGTCTCTCAGAAGCTTGCAGGCAATGCATAGTTCAGTAAGTATGTTCATTATTAGACCTTCCGAAACGCTTTATTATCTGAAGTCAGTGAGTGACTCTGTCTGTAGTAAATTAAATTTATAAGTGCCCTAGAAGAAAAATCTGTATTTTGTTTCAAATGACTGTTTTTTCTTTCACTATAACATTGCTGAGTTTCTTGGTCTAGTAATTCTTGCACATAAAATGAAAATGTTCTGAATTTGAACAATGAAAGTAATATAAACACTGAACAAAATACTGAACAAACTACAGGTAGAGGGATGACCTTCCTCTGTTTTATAGTTTCGAAAAGAGTTATATTATTAATATAAGTAAATAAACTAATATAAAAGCCAACATGGCTTCAATAAGGGCAAATCGTGACTGACAAATTTGGTGGCCTACAATGGCATTACAATGTTGGTCGATAAAGAAAAAGCAGCTGACAACAGTCAATGGCTCGATGTCCAAGTGGCGACCAGTGACGAGTGGTGTTCCTCAGGGGTCGGTACTGGGACCAGTGCTGTTCAACACCTTTGTTGGTGACATGGACAGTGGGATTGAGAGCACCATCAGCAAGTTTGCCAATGATACCAAGCTGTGTGGTGCGGTCAACACACTGGAGGGAAGGGATGTCATCCAGAGGGACCTGGACAGAGCTTGAGAAGTGGGTCTGTGCGAACCTCACGAAGTTCAATAAGGCAAAGTGCAAGGTCCTGCCCATGGGTTGGGGCAATCCCAAGCACAAATACAGGCAGGACAGAGAATGGCTTGAGAGCAGCCCTGANGTGTTCAAGGCCAGGTTGGATGGGGCTTTGAGCAACCTGGTCTAGTGGGCGGTGTCCCTGCCCATGGCAGGGGAGTTGGAACTAGATGATCTTTAAGGTCCCTTCCAACCCAAACCATTCTATGATTCTATGATTCTATGAAATGCAAATCTGTGAATGTTTGCACACAAGGGTACGTTGAAAACTCCAACAGACACACACAATTTTTCTGACATTAATTTATCTCTTTTCTCAAAAAAATAATCTCATAATAATATTGCTTTTACTCCCCTACACCTCTAACCTTCATTGGTCAATGAATTGTGTGCAGGAGCTTGATTTTGACCATGGCAACCCCGTGTTATTCTGTGACTGCTGAAGTATCAAGAGGTTACAAGGTCTTTTACACCTTTTGCAGGTGGCTTAAAAACAAGAAGTCTTGTTTCAAAAGACTTACTTCAAAAGCTGATGGCCTAACATCTTCCACATAATCCAACAGTGTATGTATGCGCGTCTCACGGAGTGAGGAAATGTGTAACTATATAAGAGAACTAAGGAACCAAATCAATGTCCAGAAGGTATAGGAGAGATGTTATTAATAATTAACATATTAAATTAAATCCTATAAATTCTATAAGGACTGTATCACTTTGTACTAGGAATTGATGTACAGATTCACTAAAATGAAGGAAGTCTCATTTAGGAGGCTTGGCAAATGCTGGATTTATAAAGAGAACTTGAAAATCCACTTGTACAAATCTCCAATTTCTAAATAGGACTTTCTTGTGAAGAAGGAATTGAAGTATCTTCCTCATGCCTTCAGCAGGTGTCTTTCATACAACATGTGGGTTGAGACTGGTGGATTTCAAATTTACCAAACATCTAGTTCTAATAAGGAGGAATGTACTCTTGGTTGAAAATGGGTTTGAATGGACACCAGTTTGGATGGCAGACTGGATTCCTAAGGATTACAGAAGTAAGATGGCTTACCTTTTTCAAAACTGGAGAATAGAAATAGGTGTTATATGGTCATAGAATCATAGAATCGTTTAGGTTGGAAAAGACCTTTAAGATCATCTAGTCCAGCCATTGACCCTACTCTACCAGGTCTGCCACTAAACCATGTCTCTAAGCACCACAAAAGTCAAAAAAAGACATGATAATACACAGATTCACTTCCTGAGTAAGGTGATATCACACTTTAAATAGTTTAAGTAACTCTGGTTATTAAAATGCGTCAGGCAGTTAAGATCTAGTTAGTATAGTTGGAACAGTTTCCTCTTCAGTGTATCATATGATATTTTAAAAAATAAATTAACCTTTCTGACTTTAATACCTCAGTCATAAAACTTCGGAAGGGTCCTTAAGTGATCATCTAGTTCAGCTCCCTGAACTAATCAGGATCAAATTTTTATAGACTTTCCCTGACAAAAGTTTTATATTCTTTTATATCTCATATATATATATTTTAAAAAAGAAAAAAAAAAATAGAATAAGAAGAATAATACCCACTCATCTGATTGTCAGTTAATAAGAACATAAAAATGACCAGAATGGGTCAGATTGGAGTTACACCTAGACTCAAATCCTAATTCAATCAGAGCCAATAAATACATGCTTAAGGAAAAAAAATAAGAATGTGGAAAGTGCGCATGAACCACTTTAATATTTTCCCAGAGTCCTACTAGTTTCAGCTCAGAAATTTCCTGATTTGGCCAAGGTCACTATGGCTTTAACAATTGACAATGGGTTTGTCCTCCATGGATTTATATAATAGCTTGTCTGCAACATCCTTCAGGTACAAATTCTTGTTTTATTAAAAAAAAAAATAAATATGGGTGTTTCTTTGAACCTGACATATTAGTTTTATTTGTTATCTTTTAGTTCTTGTACCTGAAGAAACCGTAAACTATCTCTCTCTATAGAACTTTTTCAAGCCACTCATGATTTGTACATTTTTAGCATATTCCCCTTGTTTTACTCTACAGCTTATGGATCCCAGCTTATCGATCATTCCCAGTATGGAAGACATTCCATAACTTTGATCATCCAGTTTTGCAATGTTTGTGAAGCATTCAGTACTGCAGGGATGATCACTATAAAAAAACCTATGAAGAAATAAATAATTCTGTCTTCAGGGCAGGATTTGAATAATCTTCAGTACAATAAAGTTGGGTACAGGCTATTAAACAAGATGAAGGCAAAAAAAGGGAAAATTGCTCATTAAGGAGAACTATCTGCCTCTAAACTGAATGAGGCAGGGATCTGGAGGATAGAAAAAGTATATCCTCATGTCATAAACCTAAAAAATGTAATATGGCACTCACAAAAAGGGATACTGACAGTCTTGATTCTGGTATTTCTACGCTTCTGTGTGTTTGCCGTTATGAGCTAAGTAATAGTCTTTAAACCTTTGTTCACTATATCTGAAAGACTAAGGGAGAATAGTGTGTTGCAGCTTTGGCATAGAGATAAACGAGAAGAAACACAGAAAAGCAGTGAGTTTCAGCTGATAGTATTACAGAACAACTGCCCTCTATGGCAATCCTCGAGAGATTGAGATATATATGTATATATATATCGCAGATTATGATATTATTTAGAGGATGGCAAGAAAAGAATGGTGTTTCACACTGACAGACCTTCTTTCATTCCTGTATTACTTATATATTTCAGTATAACAGTAGCAGATAGGAGAGCCAGGAGAAAAAGAAAAGGCTGATATGACCATGCTTTTGGCTGGGGAAGTGCCAGTAGAGGCAAAGAACTATCAGAAGTATGTGTTAAAAGCTGTTTTAGGGCCTCAAAGCTAGGTATAGAGGGTGTGAGAATGACTGACAGAAGAGAAGCATATTCTTAGAGCCATTTTAGAGGTGAATAGGAAAATTAAGCAGTAACTGAAGGACAGATATGTTTGCAATTAAGTTTCATAATACCTGGATTTTCATCTAGATTTTCAAATTTGGGTGTCATGATTAAGTTTCTATATTCACATAAAAATGTTGTAGACTTTACAGATATGTATTGACATTTCGATGACCAAACAGTATACAATTTATGTGCACAGATTATATTTTAAAAGCTTCTAGAAGAGATTAATCATAGTGATTCAATGTACTAGTCAATCACTTCTTGAAAAAAAGGGCAAATCATATACTTCCTTCTTACAGAGAACATTAGATTTTTTTTTAAAGTATGCCATTAGGGGTTTTGTTAAATAAACAAAAACAGCTTGTCTGCAAATGTAGTTTTGTCTCATTTAATTTTGTAAGGAGTGCAATGGGTATTTTTCTAATATTTCTTTTCCATGCATTCTTCACTGTAGCAGTTTTGTTCCTTCATGACACTCTCCTTAAAGGAATGATATTTTTTTCCCAGAAGCTGCAGATCTGAGTCCACGATCTGGAGTTATTCTGTAATTAAAATAAACAAGTAGCTCTTTTTTTTTTTTTTTTTTTTTTTTTTTTTTCAAAAAGAGATTTGGGGTTNTTTTTTTTTTTTTTCCCTTCAGAAAAGAGATTGGAGGTTTTTAAGATAGCACTGAATTATTCTGAGCACTTTTATATCATGAATGCTGAGGAATTCCAGAAGGATTTCACAAAACTGAGTGAACAAAAAATGGCAGATAAGCTTCAGCATTAATAAATGTAAACTAACATATTAATGAAAATATAACCTAAGCCATGCTTATACAATGCTTAACATGTCACTGGTATTTACATCTCAGGAAAGAGATCCTGAAGACAGTCTTTACATTCCTCTGAAATCATCAATAAAATGTGCAGTAACAACAAAAAAGTAAAAAACGCTAGACACAATGATGACAGTATTGCGTGCAATTGTCCACTTCTCCATTTCTGCAAACATCATCATTCTTCCATGCAGAGAAAATAAGGCTGTTATTCATCAAATTCCACTGTACTAGAACTTTTGGATCTTGCTGCCCCATAAGGTTGTGGAGGGTAGACAGTATCAGTGGGTTTAAAAAATTGATTATACAGATTCATGGACAATATGTCCACAAATCAGTAAAAAGGGGAGTAGATGCCTGCCATCTGCTGTCCCGAAATCCAATGACTGCAGATGCTGAGAAATGAACACATGTAATGTCCTGCAGGATGTCAGCAAGGCTTGTGTGCTCTCGTTCAACAACATCTCCTGATGGTGCTGGAAGCACAGCCACAGGCTAGAAAGACCATTGATCTGTCACAGTGTGATGTTTCTCATGTTCTCATTTTACAAAACCCCATTCAAAATTGAATCTCAACATAAGCGTTCATTCCTGAATACATTTTCATTTTAAATATTGTGGTTCTCAGTGATATTGACAGCATCTAGGTTTGTTAGGGAGAAGAAATCATAGTTTTGGAAGTGATTGTAACAATGCTATGTAGTAACATGCAGTACTTGATAAAGAATCTTTATGGAGCATTTTTATCAGTAAAAGAGATTATTTTCATTATTTAGAACGCAAATAGCATGATTTTATTCATTGTTTTTTGCAGAGAGCTGGGTTCTTCCCTTGGGTAGCATCACAAGAGGTATTTCATATAATGTTCAGCTTCTGTAAGTCCCTAGAAAGTCACAGTCTTTTGAGTACAAAAGGTAGTTCTGAGTGTGCAAGATGTGAAACATACAATACTTGAACTGTATTCTACATTGATCAGACTGGCTGTACCTCTGTAATCAGTTGTTGTTTTTTTTTTTCTCCTCTCAGGAAAGTTTCATTGTGAAGCATGACTCAAGAGTTCTGTGCAAGGCAAAATGCTTTGGCATTTATTCTTCTCTTTCTGCTGCCCAATCTGATCAGCTTAAATGGAACTATATGACTGTTAAAGCTTCAAAGAAAATGGGAAGCATAACATCCTATGTTACCCTCATAGTACGTATAGTTTCAGAAAGATGACTGGTTTAGCTCATGAGTTCTTTCCTTTTTTAAGAGTAAGGTTGTTTAATATTTAGGTGATATCCCATAGGCAGAAAGAAACCAGTCTGCAAACTGTTGTTAATGAATATAAACCAAATCATCCGGTTGGTACACCTTAGTTCTGAGGCAATTGACCTTGATTACGGATCATTTTGAAAATCTGGTGCTTCAAAACATTTAGAGTATGAAACAATATCAACAATTCTTCCTCAGTGATGATATGGAAATACACAGAAGAGTGTCATTAACAAAGTATCATGGAGAAAAAATTGAAAATGATTCAAGTGGTCTGTTCTTCTTGAGAAAGCTCTTTTCTGTCATTTTTGGTCTGGTCACATTTTAAGAAAATTGTCTTTTGTTTATAACTTTTCTAATCTTTTGGGTACTAGTGTAAGTTTTGATTAAATTATTATTTTTTTAAAAGCTGATTATACCATCTCCACAGTTCTATGTAAATAGTTTAATCTAAAATATCCGTACATGTGGGATAATGTAAAATGTTTACAGCAGTGAAGTACAATGTAGTCAAAATACAGTCCCAAAACTGTACTCAGATGAAGGTCTACTGTCTGACTCTTTAAGTAAACACTATTTTTTCTGTACATCATATTACTCTAAAACTTCAATTACTCTGAACGAGGCTTCTAGTAAAGAGAGAACACTCCATACTTACTACCAACCAAATATTTACCGTATAGCATGTGTAAATATATCATGCAAATGTGTCAACAAGTAATAGCAAATAGAATCATAGAATCATAGAATCATAGAATCATAGAATCATAGA
>VYXH01012580.1:0-45509 GCA_013397275.1 Burhinus bistriatus | reverse complement strand
TGTGTTGACCGCACCACACAGCTTGGTATCATTGGCAAACTTGCTGAGGGTGCTCTCAATCCCACTGTCCATGTCACCAACAAAGATGTGGAACAGCACTGGTCCCAGTACCGACCCCTGAGGAACACCACTTGTCACCACTTGTACATCGAGCTGTTGACTGCAACTCTTTGAGTGTGGCCATCCAGCCAATTCTTTATCCACCAAATGGTCCCTCTGTCAAATCCATGTCTCTCCAATTTAGAGACAAGAATGTCAGGCGGGACAGTGTCAAATGCTTTGCACAGGTCCAGATAGATGATGTCAGTTGCTCTTCCCTTACCCACCGACACGGTAATGCTGTCGTAGAAGGCCATCAGGATTTTCAGGCACAATTTGCCATAGTAAAGCTGTGTTGACTGTCGTCGAACACCTCCTTCTTTTTCCACTTGCATAGTTTCCAGGAGGATCTGCTCCATGATCTTACCAGGCACAGAGGTGAGACTGACTGGCCTGTAGTTCCCCGGGTCTTCCTTTATTCCCTTTTTAAAAATGGGGGTTATGTTTCCCCTTTTCCAGTCAGTGGGGACTTTACCGGACTTCCATGACTTCTCAAATATGACAGAGAGTGGCTTGAGAACTTCATCCACCAGTTTCCTAAGGACTCGCGGGTGAATCTCATCAGGTCCAATGGACTTGTGCACCTTCAGGTTCCTTAGATGGTCTCAAACTTTTAAAGGACAAAACATATGTATGGATAGAATGCCTATTTCATCAACAGTATGGTGAATAACAAAAGAAAGTGACAATTTTGTTTTTCCTTAAAAGTAATTAGATATCACACATGTAGATATTAATACCCTTCATCTTTTTGTGTTTCATAAAGACAGGAAAGCTACATTCAACACCATCCATGCAAACACTTGGGTCATCTGTAGACTAAGTATCTGAAAGTAGCCTATGACTGAAGAGGATATTTGGAAGTAAAAGGCAGCTGTAACATAATTTCAGTTTTGCTTTTTTATCTGAAATACCATGCATTCTTGCTGCTAGGTTTTCCTAGAAAACCTACATTTTCCTAGCTCTACTACCAGCACCTCAATTCACTGGGTTTTTTAAAACATAAATAATTTTTTGTTATTTGTTTCCCAATCTGAAAATCAGTCTGGACTGGCTGTCAGTTGTGAGATCAGAAAGGCAATGTATAAATGGTAGAAACAGTGCCAAGCAAGGTTAGATTCTCTTAAAAGCATTTCTTTACCTTTTCCCAAAAACTAGAGTTACAGATGAAATTACAGTGACACAGATTATACAAGTTTCATTAAATGCAACTTTCAAACTCTTTCCTGTCATTCTTTATAAGCTGTTTTTTTTGGCTACCCTTCAACAATGGTTTGTGTCAAATCAATATTTTTCATAGTTTTGGCTTATCCTTACTGAATGTGTGAAAGAGAAGCCTTAATGATATTCTTCTACAATGGTTGCTGATTTTTAAGATATTAATGATCGTGATGATAAGAGATGTTTAAAAGTGCATATGAACATGTCCACTCACCTGGAACAGAGACAAACAGAGCCTCTAGGACACGGTATCAATGTTCTTGAGAATATAGTCAGCATTTACTTCAGCTGAATGTAAAAGGCACAGAGATGTTACCAGAAAACCCTCAAACAAAATAGATTGCCTTATGTAGCATTTAACAAGTTAGGTTTTCTTTGAGTCATTTTGACACCATAAATTTATCAACAACTTGTGACACAATGTATAGACAATGAAATTGGGAAATACTGCTCTCAGTGAAACTATGAAAAAACTTAATCACTCCATATACTATCCTGCATTCAACATGTAGCTATTTTACTGAAACTATGGCATGATCTCCGCCAAATCGCTAATGAGGAAAATCTATTCTTGCATGAAAAGTTCACTTTTTTTTTTTAATTACAAAAAGAAAGAAAAGAAAGTAATTGAATAACCATAGTAAAAATACCTTTGCTTTAGCTCTGATTTAAAATTCTTAAGCATTAATCAAAATGTTTAAAGTCCCTGCTGTTTCTATTTATTCTGTTTGACAGTGACTCCTATGCATCTGCTCACAATGGTAAATGCACAAATACCGAACAGATCAGCAAAATTTTTGAAGTTATCAAGGTTGTTGTTTGACAATATAAAATCATTACTTTTATTTGAAAAGTCAAAGAATGCTGTAGTATTCCTAAGGAGACATATAAATCCTACCTAGACCTGAAGGAAAGCATCTAGGCTTTTGTGTGAGGGTGAATGCTTGCTTTATCGATTCTAGCTGATCCCCTATTCTTTAAATCTTTGCTTTCAGCAGAGGGAGTGGGTCCCAAGAATCCTATAGAAGAGAGCTCAGTTAGTATTGCCTGCAATATTCCCTGTGTTTATCATAAGATTGATGTCCCTCACAAGCCAATCCCATCAGCCCATAGCAGTTACAATGATTTCTGATGTCTCCCCTATTTCCTAGCCAGTTCACAGTCCAGAGACTGTACACATCTGCAGAAACTATATGGTACTTTGAAATACGCTAATGCAAATCTTTTGAATATATCTATGATTTACTTACTTTAATCCTATTAAGAAAAAGTGAACTATTTTCTAAAAATGGAAATGAACTTTTCAAGTATGTAAGAATTATTTCAAATGTGTATTTATTTTACAGGTATCCACACAGAGTGAAAAAAATCCTGCTAAATGTTAAAGGGAAATGAAATAGACACTTTCCTTTGTATCTCTGGTTTAAAATCTGGATATCTAGGAAGTCTCCAAGGCCCTAAGTTCTGCTGAGCAGCCCCTTCCTCTGTTACAGATTGAGCATTTCATTCTAATGTGTGAGAGAGATAGTTCACTTTAGTGGCCTTTGTAATGTTCTCTGGCTCTAATACCACAGCAAATACTATACAAAATGAAATGGTATTATATTCTTATTTAGCTGTAATCTGAACCTTTTAATCCTTTTAAGTGACAGAATGGGAACATACAATATGCAAGGTGGTGTTCCCTTGAGAGAGCAGAAATATTTGCAACTGCGTAAGGAGTTGGATTTTCATAGCAGCGCAATAAAGTGAAATTTTAATTGTTGTAAACAGGAATGGGCAAAAGCTTTTCTGTGATCATGAAGCAAAAAAATTCAAACTATAACCAGTGGAACTTGTGCCTTAGTGTACAAAAAAAAAAAAAAAAAAAAAAGGAAAAAAGAAGCTGCCAGAGATGTGTTGCTATTTTGTATCTTTTACTTTTCACATCTTTTGCCACTGGGCACCTGCTTGATAAGAAGGTTGAATCAAGTTGCAAATGAACTACTTACAGATTTTACTCTGAGAATATACAGTGACGCTAAGCTCATATATACAAACCACATCTGCAAAAGCTCAAACAATGAGAAGATAACAAGTCTGAGGCACTGAGACAATGAAATTATTTTTCATTGGATTTACATTGACAATTGCATTTGCATATGTCATGTTTAAAAATAGATTTTAAGATGAAACCATATTGTACTTCTTGATATTTCTGTGTCACCTGTCCTTTGTTTATCCAAACAACCTGCATCAATGAAAGGACTTAGGATGTTGTGAATACAAAAGATACCTTAAACAATTTCTAAATGCTTATTTTACATCTTTCTTTTTTGTGGTAAAACCAGTGATCAGCAATGTTGACGTATCTAAGCTCTGTTTATTGAAACTGTTAATGGAATTCATTTCAGAAATGTCTCAGTGAAGGTTTCAAATGACATGGGCAAATGATGAAGAATGCCTTGACACACAGCGTTCCTTCCAGAAGTGCAGATTCTCCTCTTCTGCACATGGGAGACAGAACTACAAGAGGTATGTAGTGTGGCAAAGTACTTTGATGTAGACCACTGCTTCCGATTAAATATAGGACTAACCACTATTGGCATTTTAGTTAACAGACATATGTTTAGGACATGAACATCTTCCTTAATCTCCTTACTTTGTATTTCAGCAAAACATTAAGACATTTTAAAATATTAAAAAAGTATAAGTCAGTGTGAAAACAGGTTGTAAAATTCCATTTTTGCTTTTGTAAAGTTCAGGATTACTGATTTAGGAACTAGACTTGGCCATGTCTTCCTACATGTCTCATACATTTTTGGAGAGGGGAAATATGTGCCAGTATGAGCAACTATTCATCAAATGCTGATTTTGAAATTTGAATTGCAGTTCTCATTTTAGCATTAAGCTCCACATCCAAAAATCTGGTTAATGAGCTACTGTGTAGTACTTAGCAGTCACTTTTAATAACAATTACATTAATGGTGTATTTATGTTGCTGTCATGAGCTTTCAGATTAGACTAAATTTAGTTACTATCACTACGTGTCTTTTCCAGATGAGTTTAAAGTGAAATTTCATCCAAAAATGAATTTAAATTTTTTGTATAAGATTCACTGAACAACCACTAACTATAAAACATTATGTTCAGTAGTTTCACATCAGTTTTCTGGTAAAAGGTTTTTGCAAAATCCTAATGACTGAGCTTTTGTTATTAGAAGTATTCTTTTCTTATTTCAAAGTAAGTTATGAGTCCATTGTGAGAACAGCAAAAATATTTTTAGCAATAAAAAATAACGTTTAAAAATGGTCCATTTAAACTTTTTAAAATATAGCAGAGGATTACAATAGAAGTTGAACTATTCTGAAGAAACCTTTATATCTGACTTTCCAAGAGAGGAATTCAAACCCCAATTGTAATTAACACCTCCATAAAACAAGCTAAAGCTTTGTCGAGGCTATCTATCAGGAATAATGTGGAGCTAATGTTTCTAAACAGGGTAATATTTGATGCACTGCAGAAACTTTACTGACATCTCTTTGGCATAACACATGTATCTTATCACTCAGGAACAGTATCTTCATTTTTAATTGATGCCTAGAAAAAAACATTGTCAGGATTCTTCGTGCCCATAGAAGTTTTTATGTATTTTGGCTTTATATTGAAAAAGCATTTTTGAAACTACAGGCAAAATACTTTTTGTTGTTGTTGTCGTCAATACAGCTATCAGATTTCATTTCTGCTGATAGAATGACGTGAGTGCTAGTAATAGTAGGAGTTACGGCCATTGCCTAAAGCCAGCCCTCAGAAAGCATATGGCACGTATTTTCAGGCTTGTTTTGGTTATGTGCCAGTCTGGATTCTAAATGAGGCACCCTGCTTTAATAAATCTGACTTACATGTGCTCTATAGCAAGCTTCCCCATGCTTCCCACTCCGTGTTCTGCAGGCTTGGCTTCCAACGCCTCTGTTCTTCTGGTCTCAAGTTTTTCAAGAACAAAGCCTGCTAATCATGCCAGATTGTCATTAATTATGTAATAAGGACAAATATCCGCCAAAAATAAAGCCACACAGTTTGCTTGAATTAACAGAATGTTTAAACACTTGCTTTCAAAGGAGGAAAGCAGTTGCATTACTATGTTGTTCCACAAAGTCTTGCTCTGTTAAATTACTCTTAAAATATGGCAAGTAAATATGAGGAGTTTACAGATGTCATTTTTAGAAGTAAAATCTAATGTCAGTTTTTTATCAGTCCATCAACCAGTAAATTGACCTGATATCTCAAGTATGAAAGAGGCCAATTTGTTGCTAATATATGACTTTCCTCCTCAACTGTTTGACCTACTTTAAAAATTTTAAAGCTGTTTCAACAGACATTTCAAATATTATTCACTAGATAGAAGTTTAATTCCCCTGTTCTCCATGGCTTGTTTGATCAATAAACTGATGCAAATTACTCCTAACAAATTGCAAGTAACTCCCAATAAATGATTCTTTACTCTGCATTATATCAAAGAGCTTCCTATTTTCCTTTTCATTTATGGTGCTTTCACAATCCAATTCCTTTAAAACTCAAAAGTCAGAGTGTAAGAAATTGACTTTTCCTAATTTACTTTCTTTGTCAATTGATTTTAGTATGCTACATTAAATAGTCTGCTTCCAATAACCTATACCCTCCTGACCCTACTACAATATTGATCTTATGCAGTTCTTCACTCCAGAAAATCTCACTTAGCTAAAATTTGTACTTTCTCACACTAGCAACTGTATGGCCCAAACCTTGAAAACTAATTAGTTAACTGACTCTCACAGAAAGTAGAATAGAAAGATAAAATAATCCACATAAGAGTTAGTAGACATATATTTTTGGTAACTTAGCATCTTTGCACTTAAACTGGTTTGCTAAGTTATAAATCTATACAGTTTCTTTGATGGCATCCTATTAATAAAATTAAAATGACAATACACAGATACCATAATAATAAATAGTTCAATTATTATGTTAGAACAAAGAGATAAATCCAGACCTAATATAATGGGATTTCTAAATTTCTAAATTCTACTCCAGTCACTCCAGTTGTGACTGCTTGTTTTTCAGCTTTCTAGGCAGAAAAACTCATTAAAAGCCCTCTTGAAAAATCTTTGATTGTCTAGCCTGGCTATATTATTGGTAATGTAGGAATTCATATGATTTCATTTTAAAAAAAAAAAAGTCTGTGGAGTGATTAAGGAATAAGAAATCTGCCTCTATCATTAATGGCATGGCGTAGATTTTTTTGGCTATGCAGTTAAGCTTTTTCTATTTGAAGGTGTTGTTCCTTTCTGCCTTGTAAATAGAAATATGACATTTTCTCAGAATACCAGTACCTCATTGTTGGAACACTTTTGGAAGATCTCCAGCAATCATTCATATTCTTGAAGTGGACTAGATTTGGAATTGTAACCTCACATGTAAAAATGTATTCTCAGAGAAACATACATTTATCTTTCACTGAACAGATTTATTTTTTTTTTTTCGAAGTCTAACTATTTTGGCAAAGACCCAGATCATACCAGAATTACACAGAAGTTTACAATTGCATATCTGCTAGGTTCAGGTATACTTTTGTCAGGTTATGTCAGTAGAATCTGTTTCTCCCAAATCACTATACTGAATTACTAACCCAGTTCGTTGAGGAATACTCCAGTATCTCTCATCCTTAAATCTTGAATTGCACTGTTACACAGTATGAGAGGAGTCTGGTGTTCCTGCAAGTGGTTTTTGTTTGTTTTTTTTTTTTTTTCTGTAATAACTCAGAGAATTACATAACAATTAAAGATTAATTTATATGCTACAATCCAAATATTATTATGAGGTTTAGAAACTCTACAGAATGAAATAAAAAGCACACTTATTACTATTGATACTTAAGTTCAACTCCCAAGAGGTTTTCTTTCTCATTCAACTCAAATGTTGTCAGAATACTTACACAGCTTCTGTAGCTGGAATTTAATTCTTTGGCAAGACTGTTTTCTTGGCTGTTACTTCCATTGACAAGGATGAAAATTCCCCTTTTTGCTAA
Organism: Burhinus bistriatus; assembly: GCA_013397275.1. Lineage (NCBI taxonomy): Eukaryota > Metazoa > Chordata > Aves > Charadriiformes > Burhinidae > Burhinus > Burhinus bistriatus. The sequence continues at coordinate 38,146 of VYXH01012580.1, read as the reverse complement.
GTATTCTATTCTTTTGTCAAGAATTTTCTTAATAGACTTATTATTCAAACAAATGGAATTTCAAAACTTAGTGTATATAATAGCTATTCAACAGAGACAGATTATTTTATAGAAAACCTTGCAACAAAAATCTTCATAATGTGTTTATATTGTAGAAGTACATTTAGAAGACAAATGCAGATTCATTAAGAATTATCACTAACCGCAATGGTCTCCAAGGCAGTTACTAAATCCTAATCCAAGATCTGAAAAACCTTGCGATATCCTAAAAAATCTCATCATGATAAAATGCCCAGACTTCAGAGGAAATTGTGAAATCGGGAATTACACCTGCAATTCTGCAATCTGTGTGTGCTGTAGTAAGCAGAAGAACTGAAAAAATAAAGAACTTCCTGAGTTTACAATTGCAAAGACAGAATGTAGGCAGCTGGAAAGCTATGTTAATTTATATTCCAATACTAGAGATTCTTAGGATCTTTCTAGAAACCAGAAATAAGAGGAATTCAGGGAGTTTTGTTTCTTTTTATGCCAATGAATTAATGTCTAGAGAAATATGTAACACAGGAACGGCTGCATGTTTAAGTTTATTGAGTTTATATCAACTCCAGACAAACTGTGCAAAGCAACATCCTAGCTATTGACGCTGTACCAGCAATGTTCTGTGTATGTGAAAAGTCACAGAAAATCTACAGAAAAAATCATTGTTTCAAACTTAATGCTATTCCAAGGCGAGAATGATCTACACTAAGTTCAGACAGCTTTTTGTCCGGATGCAGGAGAAACTCTCACTTTTTAAGTGTCTCTAATCTACATAGCTTTCTTGTCTGATCTTACAAACCATAAAACTGGGGTGGAAGTCAAACATCAAACGGTGCTGAGGAGATTGCTTTTGCAAGAAGGAGCCAGCAGAAAAGGCCTCACAAAGCCCACTAGCTACAGCATCTTCATTTGCTTTCATAGTGTCCCTCACTTAAGCCTAAAGTCATTGAATTACAGAGACTAGCATTCTTGCAAACTTCTGCTGAAAAAAATCCCCCTTATCATAATTGAAGGATGTGCCTTAAGTTCAATGAGTCATCTCACTTCTATATAGCATTACTATTAAGTGTCTCATACAGGTAAATATTCTATGTTACACTCTTCAAAGTTTTGTAACACTCAGTAATAATCAGCTAAAAGCATACTTTGGGACAACGAATTATCCTCCAGGAATAATATCAAACTATCATGAACCACACAGAAGTATTTAAGCAACAAAAAGTCATATACATGAGGAATTAATCAAATTCCTAAGACAGATTTGCTGAGTTGTGAGCATATACTGAGATGAAGGAATCAGTTAATGCAGTTTCTTCTGTCTTATTTTAATACTTCTGCTGTTTTAATCTGATATTTTGTAATTTCATTTACATAATATGGTATAATACTTAGCATTATAAAAAGTTTATTCAATGTTCAAAGATTCCAATTATAAAAGGCTTAAATGTAATCTGAAATCTATATTACCATGATGACTGTAAAAGTGTGGGACACATTAAAAGATATTCTGACACTGCAAAGCATCATCAGATGCACCTCTTTTCAAAATGTCACTGAAATTGTAGGACCATACCAACTTTGTACAAAAAAATCACATTCTTATTTGTTCTGGCAGAAAAAACAAGAATATTCAGGTCATTCAGTAGCAGTTTAGGGCTTCAGCAGTATCTGAAATCATCCTTGGGAGACATAATTGGTAACATTTGCCAGTTGAAAAGCAGTTATGAATCTGATTGCAACTCCCTGCTTCATAGAATGGTTTAGGTTGGAAGCGACCTTAAAGATTATCTGAACATGAGGAGGAACTTCTTTACTTGGAGGGTGGCAGAGCACTGGAACAGGCTGCCCAGAGAGGCGGTGGAGTCTCCGACTCTGGAGACATTCAAAACCCACCTGGACACCATCCTGTGCAACCTGCTCTAGGTGTCCCTGCTCTGGCAGGGGAGTTGGACTAGATGATCTCCAGAGGTCCCTTCCAACCCCTGTGATTCTGTGATTCCCTCAGGACCCGGAGATGAATCTCATCAGGTCCAATGGACTTGTACACCTTCAGGTTCCTCAGCTGGTCTTGAACCTTGTTTTCTCCTACAGTGGACTGTTCCTCATTCTTCCAGTCCCTGCCTTTGCCTTCCGTGACTTGGGCAGTGTGGTTAGAACCCTTACTAGTGAAGAGTGAGGCAAAAAATCATTGAGTACCTCAGCTTTGTCCATGTCCTGAGTGACTGGGTCTCCTGTTTCCTTCCTGAGTGGGCCCACATTTTCCCTACTATTCCTGTTATCACTGACATGCTTACAGAAGTTTTTCTTGTTGCCTTTGATGTCCCTGGACAGATTTAATTCTATCTGGGCTTTAGCTTTTCTAACCTCATCCCTGGCTGCCTGGTCAATTCGTCTGTATTCCTCGCAGGATACCCGTCCTTGCTTCCAGCCTCTGTAGGCCTCCTTTTTGCTTTTGAGTGTGTCCAGGAGCTCCTTGTTCATCCATGCAGGCCTCCTGGCTTTTTTGCCCAACTTCCTCTTTGTTGGCATGCATCACTCCTGAGCTTGGAGGAGGTGATCCTTGAATACTAACCAGCTTCCTTGAGCCCCTGTCCCCTCCAGTGCTTTATCCCATGGTACCCTACCAAGCAGATCCCTCATCTCTCTACATGATTATTAGAGGGGAGAGACTGCTTATATAGGAAAAATGAGGGGATTCTGTGGGAGAAAGCTTTCATAGGTATTCACAGCATAGTAGACAATGTGATTCCCAAAATAAGTCTGAATAACTCTGAAGAATTCATGTTGTCTTTTAATATATGTAATAAATTCTGTCTATGCAAATATACCTCCTGTTTGAATGTGTGTATGTGTGTATACATGCTTATTACATGCATTGAAATCAAGAATTAATCAGATCCTTGGGACTAATTAAAAAAGTTATAAGCAGTGTATAAAGTGAGACAGAAGAAGGACTTAATGAAGTTTTTTTTCTTCTGTGATATTTTAATAATTTAATTCAAAAAATGTTTTTTGTACAATATAGTATCTATTGATGTGTGTGTATATATACACATAGTTTAAGTTATATGGTAACTAATTTGTATCCAGTTCTGAAAAACTGAATATCTATCATTACCCTGACTCACATTTGTTTTTGACAAGAAGAAAAAAGACAAACCTGCTATTAGATACCTTTGAAAGCAGGGTACTGATTACTTCTATATGTATGAAAGAGCATGAAAAGTATCATTATTTTAAAATTTAATAACTATGGAGTTTAAGAAGGAATAAATGCTGTGCATACAAATGATATAAAGCTACTGCAGTGACCTCATCACAGTCTACAACTTCCTCAAGGGAGGCAGTGGAGGGAGAGGTGCTGATATCCTCTCTCTGGTGACCAGCAACAGGACACGAGGAAATGGAATGAAGCTGCACCAGGGGAAGTTCAGATTGGACATTAAGAAAAGGTTCGTCATTGAGAGGGTGGTCGGTCACTGGAATAGGTTCCCCAGGGAAGTGGTGATGGCACCAAGTCTGACAGAGTTCAAGGAGCGTCTGGATGACACTCTTAGTCATGGTTTAGTTTTCGGTAGTCCTGTGAGGAATAGGGAGTATAAGTATGTAAAGGGTGGGTTGAAGGAGGATGGAGGCAGACTCTTTTCAGTGGTTCCCAGTGACAGGACGAGGGGCAATGGGCACAAGTTGGAACACAGGAAGTTCCATTCAAACATAAGGAAAAACTTCTTTACGGTTCAGGTGACAGAGCACTGGAACAGGCTGCCCTGGGAGGTTGTGGAGTCCCCTTCTCTGGAGATTTTCAAGACCCACCTGGATGCAGTCCTGAGTAATGTGCTCTAGGCATTCCTGCGTCAGCAGGGGAGTTGGACTAGATGATCTCCAGAGGTCCCTTCCAACTCTAAAAATTCCGTGATTCTGTGATTCCGTGACTCGATGACCCTTATGGGTCCCTTCCAGCTCAAAATATTCTGTGATTCTATGATTCTATACCATTTAGGGCATGATGCTTATTTATGATTGCTACAGAACTATTTCCTGTTGCATGCAGTTTTTAATCTTTGTTTTCATAGGAGTATTCCATATTATGAGAAAAAAAGAAATCTTTCTTTAATTGATTTTTTAATTATTATTTTTTATGTTTATAGAATGGCTAGGTAAAGCTTCTCAGAAGGTTTGAATGTTTGAGATAATACCAGCGGGGAGCTATTAATACTACAGAAAATAAGCTTAAGTTCCCTGACAGAAATAACATAGTGCATTTAAAAATGGATTTTCACAAGCAATCACGTAAGATATGTATGCAAAACTGTAAGTTAGATTTAGATTTGTATGAAAAAATTTTCACAACATTCAAATGAGAAAGGCATGCAATCCAGTAAGTATGACTTCATGGATACATCTAATCTTAGCTGTAAAGAAAATTACAAGTTAAAAAATTGTAACTAGTTTTCTTCTTATGGACTACAATGGAGTTCAATTAAGTAAAGCACAATTAGAAAAATCTTGACAGATTTTATTTGAAGTCAAGTCCAACATTATTTACAAATGGGCTGCATGAGAAAAAAGTTTTGTTTCATTTCTGCAGTGGGGTCCAAAACTTTGATAAGATTTTCCAGTTCCTTTTATGCATGAAGAATTTGTTACAATCTTTAAGAAATTCTTAGTGATTAAAGGAAACCATTATATATTTTTTAGTAGAATAAACTTCAATATTGCAGTGATACGCATTATAAACAACTACATAGGTCTACAGAAAAACCTTATGACTACTTTCATAAAATTAATCAAAGGTTTTGTTGTTCCTATTTGAATTAAAACCAAGATAGAAAGCCATACTTTTCAAAAACTTGGGACTGCCACATACAGAACAGTGTTATCCAATGAAAAGAAAGAAAAATAATTTCTGACTTTGTAGTGATGAAGTGATGATAGCATCTAGTAATCGGTGCTTAGTCACAGATACAAAGTGTGTGTATATATAGTATATTTATAGTACCTCCTGTTGCATTATTAGATGTCCTATTGCAAATAGGATATCTGTGGCCATAGAGTGAATGAAATAAAGTCAGAAACTACATCTGTCTGGGATAATTTTGATTTGAGGAAACAGTTTACAGTTTTGCAGCACATATTAACAGAATGTATGGGCTAAATTAATCTGACCTAGCATATAGGTTGAAGCTATCTGGTTATGCAAGTTGCTTTTAAAGATAATAGAGTGCTATGGCTATGGCTTAAATAAATGGTTAATAAATGGTTAAATAAATCATATCCCAAAAACTTTAATTAGTTATAAAAGGCTCCTGATTACGTAGCTGAGATGTTACTTTACTCGATGTTTAAAGTTAGTTGAGGTTAATCCTGTCCCCTAGGTTTGTTTTGCTTTAAGTCTTAATCACATTATTTACTTTTTCATTGTATGTATTTCTGCAAGAGAAACTTACACTGCAAAAAAAATCATGTCCATTTTCAGAATATCAATAATACTGAAACGTCCTCTGGCCAGGCACTTCTTACTAAAAAAATAAAAATAAAATAAAATAAAAAACTGTTTAGGAAAGCCCAGATAATGTATGGAAATTCTGTTTTAACACTTGCCAAAAAATGCCTTTCAAAAGCAGAATATGCTAAAGAATAAGAAATTTATAGCAGGAGAATGATCTTATGTAAAGTCCCTTACTAAGTACATTCATCAGTTTCTCGTTTATAACTCCAGGGCTTCTACTGCAAGAGCATTTCTAATTCATTCTCATTTGTGGAGCCCTTGTTTTTTCCGCTTCCTCAGAATGCAATGTTATCTAATGTTATTTCATGCTGAGATGAAACACTGACTGTATCAGTAAGGATAACTGCTGAGAAAGAAGAACAAAAGAATTGTATACACCTAACAGTGCAACATCTTCACTGGGGATATGCTGAGCTAGTGAATTTGCATCATCTGTCCCTAATGAATTATCTCGTACAGTATTGGTTCCAGCAAATCGTGGTATGTGGAAAGATGCTAAGGCTGTGCAAAAAAGTTTTATCAATAAAGTGAACCTGGAAAAATTCTTACTGACAAAAAGAAAACCCCAAATAAACACAAACTTTTTGTCAAGTTAGTTTTTGTTAGAATTCACCATAATTTTTTGCTTGAATTTGAAACATATTATTAATTTCAGCTATTGGGGAATCAGTCTTCTGACCAGAAGTTTTTTAATATTTTACATGTTTTCCTGGTTTAGACCAGGGTAAAACAAAGTTACACTGAATACGCAGATGAGGTTTTTGCCCATCACAGAATATACCACAACCCATTGTTGAGGGTATTCAACCTAAACTTTAACTTTGTGACCATGACACTGGTGTGGCATAACATTTGAATTGTGAATGGATTTCCTAAATCATAGGTGAAAATTAGCTTACAGAACCAACATGTCATGCCTGATTTTGCATCTAGCTCACACAGAGGAAGCTATGTTAAAAAAGCCTGCTGCTGCGCTGGACACTTGCAAAATATGAAGCAAAGTGAGGACAAGTTTCCATAAACTTCTGACAATTCACACAAGTGCCATGAATATACTGTGAGCAGGACACCAGGAGAAGTTTCAACATTCTATCATATTAAGACATTTCACCATATTATTTCCATGTCTTCACTGGACAATGTTAAATGCCTTTCACGTACATTTGGAAACATATAATTTCCATTTAGACACACCATTCCCCCCCCCTCCCAGTCTCTCTTAAAAAGGTGTTGGTTAGGATGTGAGTGCTTGTTTATCCTTCTTTCTATGTGGGTGCTTGCAATAGTGACCATTATTTCAACAGCTGAACTCCTTTCAAAGAACAAAGCTATACGCAATAGTTATCAAAGTCTGATTATTATTGTAGGATGTAAAAGGCAATGAATTATTACTTTTATAAAATAATAATAAAATAATGTTGATTTAATGTTAATCTTTTCTTTCAACCATACAAAATGGAAAAATAGAAGAGCTTAGTGATTTCATGGTGACTGACCGGAAAGGCGCTTTCTCTCCATATTACTGATTTGTTTATTATAGCTTAAGAACTGCTGATTATTAGATCATTGACATGGTATTTTTGCCTGCTTATTTGTTTGTTTTCTGATTACTAAATTATTAACTGAAATCAGAAAGGCCTGAACAAAGATGAGTATCAGCTCTGTAATACTGCATAATTCCCAGAATTGTACTTGATGGATGAAAGAAAACTTAATTAGGCAAATATGATCATTGAAGCGAACAGGTATGGTGATGGTATGCATTAAAAAATTACTCAGTTCAAGGAAATAAAATTATTTATGTATTATTTTCTTTTAGATCTGGCAATTTTTTCCTCAATATATTATTTCCTATATAACATTTGATTTCTTAAAATATTTCCATTTGTACTTAAATCTGATAGCCTGATACATTCAGCATTTTTGGCTAGACTGTGAATCTAAAAAATACCACCATAAAAGATTCACTGCTTAAGGGCTAGGATAATTTAGAAAATCGTAATTCCTATCCTGCCTTCTGCCTAGTAATTTCCTTCTTCCTTGTAGGATCTGCCATCTATAAGACCTCCAGCGCTAGCTTAGTTGCCCTGGCCAACAAATCCTGGTTCTTTTTGCTGGATGAATCTGAAAGGGAAACAAGGAATATGCAGATAAGATGTACTTAGCTCACGCTATTCATCTGTAACCTGCAGATTGTATGTACCTTTAAGCCAAGTTGGTCAGAGACCACACTCTCATTTAGGCCTTTATATAACACACTTTTAGGTCTCTAGTCTTAGGTACTACATAAAGAATAAAAGTATGCTCTCCCCCATCCCAAAGGAACTTCTTGTCAATGGATTTAATGGATTTTGAAATATATCCCTAACATAAATGATAGATTAGGAACCTTTATTCTGAGCTTTATTTGAAGTAATGTATACTCCTTTAAACCAAGGCATTATTTGAATGAAAGCATATATATGATACATATAAAGAGAAATAATATATTTACCAAATACAGCAACGCAAAAAACAGTTTATCTTCATGCAAATATCAATTGTGATTACATACATTTATTTTAACGAAATGATACCCACTCATAACAAAACTATATGTGGAGAATCCTACACTTTCAAAATAAGGTAGTTTTGATTTAGGGATACTTACATCTTGAAATTTAGTTATGACACATTTCTAAGAATATTTTCCCTCTGATCTTGAAGTCAGAATTTGTTTTTCCATTGGAATTTTACTCCTCCTATATGTCAAATAGTCCAAATAAACAAGGAGAAAAACAAATAAACAGAAGGGTTGGACTAGATGATGTCCAGAGGTCCCTTCTAACCCCTGTGATTCTGTGATTCTGTGAAAGGGAGGCTGAAATTTACAAAATAGTTGTATATCAAATTCATCAAGTGAAATAAATCATAGAAGTAAAAATACATCTTGAGACAATAGGATTTAAAAGAATCCAGCTTAACTGAGCTGTTAAGTAGATATGCCTGCTGTAAAGCTCTTCCTTTTCACATGACAGGACACCATTAAAGTGAATGATCTCATGGGAGTTTGTACTGTGCATTTCCTATGTTGATTATGGCAGAATAAATGGCATGGCTTTTGGATAGATTTCTTTGACATAATTCTGTAATGAGTGATATAATCCTACCCTCTAAACAACATGCAAACACCAACAATCGCTATAGGGGAAAAGTAAGCTTGGAAGACTATGCCTTATCCTGATTACATCTCAGTTCTTTTAGAAATTTATTTCCCCCTTTTTTACATGAAGAAAATAGCTTTAATATCAGTAACACTGTGCCACTTGTTACTTAAGCCATTTGTAAAGAGAAAAGATAAAACAAAAGAAATGGTAACACATTTTAAACTTTGAAGATTATCCAACTTTTTTTAGCTGAAAAATTGTCTTTAATTTTTGAGTTCTTCTATTATCATTCAGCCTGAAAGGTCTTAGGTGGACGGCACAAGAGATTTGCTCATCCTCCAGGAAATGAACATATTACCTGTCTTTTTCTTCTAGCCTCTACACAGCAGAAAACAGATTACTAAACTGCTTAAAAGAGAAATATTTTTCTTGATCTACCTCTTGATTATTTTGGTCATTCAGTATAATTAATTTTACATTCTACCAGTACATCCAAGCAGAAATTCACAAAGAACTGCTAAGTCATGAGATACAAGGGTATGATGTATATACTAAAATTAAAATGATGGCTGTTAGTTTTCAGCTTCTAGTTATAGATATTTTTTTAATCAGTTAATCACCTGTGTTTTCCAGATAGGTACATCAGATAACTCTGTCCATTATAGGGTGAACAGAACAATGTAATAATTTATTGTCCCTACCTTAACAAGTATAACAACCCATAAATTAGAGTAATTATTTCAAAGGCTAGTATATATCTAGTCTGAATTTGAGGAGTCACAGTGCTCCCACAATCAAACTCTTATGAAGTGAGAGACTTTTTGAATCACTGAAGATACATTTAAGCAGATCAACTGCCGTTGTGAAGACTGTTATCTTAGTTTTGTTTTGTTTAATAGACCTTTGTAGCCAAAAAAAGGGAATTAAACTATACTCATCGGAATTAAACAAAAAGAATCTGTTATATTAACCGAAAGAAAAAAAAAAAAAAGATATGTTACCTTTTCCAAGCTGAAGTTCTGGTTCTGGAAATACATTCTTTTATTTCTTGATATTCACCAATGTATATTTATCAATGTGCAACAATGGCTATTCATGCAATAATGTCTCCTCTTTGGCAGAGGAAGTCAAACTTGGCACACACACCATACACACATCTTACAGAGCAGGTACGGCATCCAGTTTCTCCAAGTTTTCCAAACAGGTAAAAAAGACTTCATTATTTTAAAGAGAAAACACTAAGAGAAAGAAATGTAAAATAGCTGCCCTCATGTAACAGAAGCTATGTTTTCTATGACCCCAATTTCAAGAAAAGGAATCTGACCAAAAGGTAGTTTTCTGATCATATTACCAATATGATAGACAAGGATGTGTTCATGGCAAATGTAACATACCTTGCAGCCTATACACAGCCAAAGCAAGTTGATTCCTTTGGTCTTCTCAGCATCTTGTGTTCAGCTTACAAAACCTCTTCTTTAAATACATCATCTTCATACCGCATATTGAATGAAGATCATCGAATCATTTAGGTTGGCAAAGACCTTTAAGATCACCAAGTCCAGCCATTAACCTAACACTGCCAAGTCCACCGCTAAACCATATCCGTAAGCATTGCCTCTACAGGTCTTTTAAATACCTCCAGGGATGGTGATTCAACCACCTCCCTGGGCAGCCTATTGCAATGTTTGACAACCCTTTCTGTAAAGAAATTTTTTCCTCATATTCAATCAAAACCTCCCCTGGCGCAACTTGAGGCCATCTACTTTTGTCCTATTGCTTGTTACTTGGGAGAAGAGACTGACACCCATGTTGCTACAACCTCTCCTTTCAGGTAGTTCTAGAGAGTGATAAGGTATCCCCTGAGCCTCCTTTTCTCCAGACTAAACAACCTCAGTCACTGTTCCCCAACCCTGTAGCATTACATAGGGTTGCTGTGACCCAAGTGCAGGACCCAGCACTTACCCTTGTTGAACTTCATACCATTGGCCTCAGCCCATTGATCCAGCCTGTCCAGATCCCTCAAGCAGATCAACACTCCTGACCAACTTGGTGTCATCTGCAAACTTACTGAGGGTGCACTCGATCCCCTCCTCCAGGTCGTTGATAAAGATATTGAACAGAACTGGCCCCAATACTGAGCCCTGGGGAACACCACTTGTGACCGGCTGCCAAATGGATTTAACTCCATTCATCACAATTGTCTGGTCCTGGCCATCCAGACAGTTTTTGACTCAGGAAAGACTATGGCCATCTAAGCCTTGAGCAGGCAGTTTCTCCAGGAGAATGCTGTGGGAAACGGTGTTGAAGGCTTTACTGAAATCTAGGTAGACAACCTCCACAGCCTTTCCCTCATCCACTAAGTGGGTGACCTTGTCATAGAACGAGATCAGGATAGTCAAGCAGGACCTGCCTTTCATGAACTTATGCTGACTGGGCCTGATCACCTGGTTGTCCTGCATGTGCCACGTGATGGCACTCAGGATGATCTGCTCCATAACCTTCTCTGGTACTGAGGTCAGACTGACAGGCCTGTAGTTCCCCACATCCTCCTTCTGGCCTTTTTTGTACATGGGTGTCACATTTACTGTCTTCCAGTCAACTGTGATCTCTCTGGTTGGCCAGGACTGCTGATAAATGATGGAAAGTGGCTCGGTGAGTACTTCTGCCAGGTCCTTCAGTACCCTTGGGTGGATCCCATCTGGCCCCATAGCCTTCTCTGTGTCTAAGTGTTGTAGCAGGTCACTCACTATTTCCCCTTGGATTATGGGGGCTTCATTCTGCTCCCCATCCCTGTCTTCCAGCTCAGGGGACTGGGTACCTGGAGAACAACTGGTCATATTATTAAAGAGTACGCCCATCTAAGCCATGAGCAGCCAGTTTCTCCAGGCTTCCCAGGGAGATGGTTGAGTCACCATCCCTAGAAGTGTTTAAAAGTCGTGTAGATGTGGTGCTTAGAGACATGGTTTAGTGGCAGACCTGGTAGAGGAGGGTCAATGGTTGGACGAGGTGATCTTAAAGGTCTTTTCCAACCTAAACGATTCTATGATTGTATGATACTGTGAAAGACTGAGGCAAAGAAGGCATTTAGTACCTCAGCCTTTTTCTCATCCTTTGACACTATGTTTCCTTCCGCATCCAATAAAGGATGGAGATTCTCCTTAGCCCTCCTTTTGAACCATAAGTATTTATAGAAACATTTTGTATTGTCTTTTATGGCAGTAGCCAGATTAAGTTGTAAATAAGATACTCATAATCTTTTTCGCTATGTTGAACCTATAATGTAACCCTATACCATGCATCATTGTGGCTAAAGTACTTCTGAAACACAAATCAGCTTGTTGAGAGATTGTGTAGCTGACTGTATGGTATTGTACAGACATTCCCAGAAGCTGAGTCCTAGTTCATGTCACAGAGCACTGGAAAAAAATATTTTTTCAGTGTCCCTACATTATGCATTCATGCAGAGTTGTCACAGTCATGTATTAATAGTTGACAGTAATTCTAATAACGCAAATAGTTAAATATATCACTGTTACGTATTGATAGACAGTTGAATTCAATTTGTCACTGTCTAAATGCACTGCATGCATAAGCTGATCTTATTTTTTTAACATTAGATATACTTTAATAAATATTGCTATAAAACTCAGAAATCTTCTCATTACATTTAATTAATCTGTAGTTGCATAAGAAAGGATTTTTTAGTGGTTTAAATTAATTTATGATAAATATAAACATATACGTAAGCATATAAATTATTTTTAAATGTTGAAATTGTCTCAATAATACTGTGTGTAAAATGCTAATAGAAACGAGATTCCATGTGTGGTTAGAATCGGATACACTTTCACGCAATGTGTGAGGCAGTTTTTTTCTTTCATTTTACCATCTCTTGCAGAGAGTTTTAATAACAACCCTTTGGGGTAATATGCAGTACAGCATTTATATATAGTTGTCAGTATTCTGTGTTGTCAGAAAGAAAGAGATGAAAGCTTCCTCTCATATAAATATCTATTCATAGGTCACTGCTTGTGCAAGATAGGACTTATGAATGTGCACCCTCTTTTGCCAAGAGGAGTAAGTTTTACTCACCAATAAGGAACAGCACATACTTTATTGTGGGTTATAAGTGTGTAAATGTTATTATTTTTTCAGTGAATTTTCTAGGCAATGATATAGTCATAATCTTTTAAACACTGTATTTTTGACCATACACAGAATATTTTCTTTTTTGGGTTTATTCATGCAAGCCTTTCTTAGTTCAGGGTTCAATGAATATATAAAAGAGACTTTAGGCCTGAAATTACCTAGAAATTATAGTCTGTCTGTCTTAGAAATCTGCTTTCTGTGAGAAATTGCCTGCTCACAAAACTGATTCCTATCATCCATCTATCATTGGCTTCAATCTTCCAATGGAACAGGCTAATTCATCACTGTTATTTTGATGACATTCACAGAATCACAGAATCACAGGGGTTGGAAGGGAGATCATCTAGTCCAACCCTGCTGCCAAAGCAGGTTCACCTAGAGCAGGTTGCACAGGATGGCATCCAGGTGGGTTTTGAATGTCTCCAGAGTCGGAGACGCCACCACCTCTCTGGGCAGTCTGTTCCAGTGCTCTGCCACCCTCCAAGTAAAGAAGTTCCTCCTCATGTTTAGATGGAACTTCTTACGTTCAAGTTTGTGCCCATTACCTCTTGTCCTATCACTGGGCACCACTTGAAAAAGACTGGTGCCATCCTCCCGGCACCCTCCCTTTAAGTAGTTGTAAGCATTGATGAGATCCCCTCTGAGCTTTCTGTTCTCCAGATTAAAAAGACCCAAGTCCCTCAGCCTTTCCTCAGAAGAAAGATGTTCCAGTCCCCTAATCATCTTTGTAGCCCTCTGCTGCACTCTTTCCAGCAGTTCCCTGTCTTTCTTGAACTGGGGAGCCCAGAACTGGACACAGGACTCCAGGTGCAGCCTCACCAGGGTAGAGTAGAGCGGGAGGATAACCTCCCGCGACCTGCTTGCCTCACACCTCTTGATGCACGCCAGGATGCCATTGGCTTTCTTGGCCACCAGGGCACATTGCTGCCTTCCGGTGTGTCAGCCACCCCTCCCAGTTTTGTGTCATCGGCAAACTTGCTGATGGTACACTCTACCCCTTCATCCAGGTCATTGATGAATATATTGAACAGGACTGGACCCAGCCCTGACCCCTGGGGAACACCACTTGTCACAGACCTCCAGCTAGGCCCTGTGCCACTAATCACAACCCTCTGAGCTCTATCAGCTCTATCTGTCTATTCAGCTGTATTCAGCTCTATCTGTCTTTCCCCTACTGATTCTGTTGGGGCCAATATACTTCCTGAGTAGTATTCAGATTCACAAAATGTCTCAAAACTAATATCACCTGGATGGAGCTTCTGTCGAGTGATTCTGTTAGTTCCAGTACTGTTGCTCCTTGTGTGATATATAGCCACCTCTTAGGTGTTGTTAAATAATTAGCTACAAATACTGATGAGGGCTATGGTGAGACTTTATCCAACATTCAGTGAAATCAAATAACCAGTGTATTTTGGGAAACAACTTCTCCTTAATTTTATCTGCATGATTTCATACCTCTAGTGAGGTCTAACCTTGCTTGAATCTAAGCATAGCATATAAATTTCAAATAAATCTAAATATGGTCATGTTCTCAAAAAATTTGTTTGACTTCTGAAAATAGTGTCATACAGTTGTAGCAGAAGCTTCATATGAAATCCTATCTTTCTCCAGATCTGTGCAGGAAATTAGTGTGAAATTTCACTGAGAAGGAGTAGTTTTGGCAACTTGAATTTTCAGAAGTTTCTGTTTGGTTTCTCCCAACGTTTTTTTAAGGTATATTGCTATTATTGTGTTTCTGTCATATTAATGCTGCAAATCTGAAGCTGTGACAGCAACAACTTATTTGTACACATCCACTTATGGCCTATCTATACTTAACCTTTTTATGCCTATGCTAGATAGGCTAAAATCTGACAGAAAGTTGTAACTTAATTTCAATAGCACTATGCAACTTTTGTGCTCATATTTTTCTCTTGCAGCTTTACTTTTATTTGTTCACCTTATCTTGTTTAAAAGTCCTCAACATCAATGTCTATCACCGTAGTACCCCAAAACAAAAACCTCCAAAAAAAGAAAGTTTTGCAGAGTGGCATGGGAATTCATGTGTAGCTACTATTAGACAAAATATTCTTGTCAGCAACTCCTCTTCTCCTTCCTACATATTTATCACTGCTCATTCTTATCTAAATCTTGCCCTCCATTTAAAAAAAAAGTTCATGTGAACCACAATTAGTCATAGGGAGCTATACCTAACTCAAACTCAGGATAGTATGCATAAAATCAAGATATTTCCAGTTCACCTTTCTCACTCCTTTTTTTCCACAGGTGTAAACCAACATTATTATAAATTTTACATAGCTGTTATGGTTTGAGGAACCCACAACAATTTATTGTTGTTTAGACAATTATTCTCTTACTCGATGACCCCTCCCCACCCAGGAAGGGGAATTGGAAAAAACAAGGAAACCTGAGGGTTAAAATATAAACAGATTTAATAGTATCAGACTAAATAATTAACATTAATAATACTAATGAACCAATATTGATCCCAATACCAATACAAAATATACAAGGATTATACTCAGCCAATTGATCAGTAGGAAGCTGTGCACTCCCAGCAGTGGACAGCAAACGTCAGACACTGCTGGTGTTACGGCTTCGGGAAAAAGGGAAAGCCTCAGGGGTCCAGCACCGGGGCAAGAAGTTGTCAGGATCGCAGCCATCAAGGAAGAGAGAGAATTCCTCAGCAAACTTCTAATTTATATGGAATACGATGTTCATGTTATGAAATAATCCTGTTGGCCAGCTTGGGTCAAGTGCCCAGGTCTCGCTCCTCCTCATCCCTGCACCTGGTTAGCTCGAAAACACTGAGACCTTGAAACCTACATACCATATCTGGCTAAAAAATAAATATTTTCACAAATTCAGACACTAGAGTCTTCTAAAAGTACAGTTTTCCCAAGCATTGGAAGAGACTTTACTGAAAAGTAAAATTACCGAAAGAGAAATTAGTTCTGTCACTCAAACCATAACAACAGCATATGTCATACACACCACAGTCTTAACTCTTTTCTATGTAAAGTCTTTATCTTCCAACACACCAGTTTTAAGCTTCATAGTACTAATTCCTCATTGAGAATTCACCTAAATGATACCTTGTTTGCAAATAAACTAGGCAATACAAATGAATCTCTAAACTTAAACCTCATTCTAATAATTAATAGCAGCTCTTCACAAAACAACTCAAGGAGACTAAGCATGTTGAGTTACTCTAGAACTGAGTGTAGTGTTCAAGTATAAAATAATCACCTAGACACATGATGTAGAATTAATCTGTGTACATACTGTAAATCCAACACGGTAAGTTCACAAATGATGTATCTGTAATACTGGTCTGAAACAGCTGGCTTATTATTTCTTCAATATTATCATAATTTTCAATGGTAACAATTGGAATTCCACCTACTGTTATTCTCTGTAAGAAAACAAACAAACAAACAAAAATCCCACATTTTTTTTCATTTAGAAAAATTAAACAAAAAGAATACAGTAATAATTGAACATAACATTTTTACTACTAAATATCCATTGTTATTGCCTTCTTAATAAATAATACTTTGTCCAGAGTAAAATTTATTTATTTTACTATAAAACAATCCCTACTTACAGTAAATTCACAGGAAGAATTCAGACAATGATTTGTAGTTTATATAATGAATAAGCAAAGTAGATGGTTTAGAGTACTGGTACATTTTACCTTTTCTATTAATTTTGCTATTCAGACTTGAAACCAAGAAAACATGAATTTATGCCACTGAATTTGACTATGAATTATTTATATGAGCTGGCAGCATTTGTATGAGTGAAAGTGTAGTGAAAGCAATGACCCTACTGAAATACATTGACTGCAGAGTTAAAACAGTATCATCTGGACCATACTTTCCTTTCTTAAGGAAAGAAGTGGGCACTAATAAGACTGCAGCTACCTGATTGGAGTACATGTCTTCAGCTGAAATTTCTTCTGCTTGAAGCAGAAAATATAACGATTAAACACCTGTATTTTAGATATGTGAAGCTGGAATAACTATTTCCGTTTAATAAGTAATTTGAGTTAACATTTACCTTTTACATGCATAAAATTAGTATCCTCTTTTCAGTGCTTATTTTGTAATTAGTTTCTTTTAGAAATATACTTTGACATAACCTGTTATTATACGACTTTCAGGAGAATACGCGCTTATGGAAAGACCGTGAGTAAAAAACTGATGTTTTCTGTTTATCTTAGTTTAGCTGTCAGGCAGGCAACTATGACTAATGCTCCCAACTTGACTTCATCATTGTCTTCGATCATGGAAAGCAGAATCTTTAAAAAAGAAAGGAGGATAGAAATAGGGAAAAGAGATGAGTACATTTGCATATTTGTTGGTCAACATCTTATTCTAAATTTGGTATTCATAAAGCAGAAGAAAGACTGATCAACTAAAAAGCAACCAAGCGTGCACAAGGCTCAGGCAGTAGAGCACCATTATCTGTACTATTGATCTGCTATGGAGTTTGAGTTTTCTAGAAACCTCCAGCTTTATTTTATTCCTAACAAAAGAATTACAATGAAAGTAGAAAAGATTGAAGACTGATACTATATTCTCAGCATTATATACCTTCTGTAGACTACTGCGGTGCAGGTACTAAAAGGTGAATTCTACATGCTTTTTTGCTCTTGCACCATATAATCTTTTCTTTTCTCATCACATCATATACTTGGTTTTATCTCAGTAATTTATGTAAGAATAATTATGTGATACTTACACTATCACCATCATTCCTGTAGTTTGTCTTCTGATTGAATAAAGAGCAAAACCAAAAGATATGGCAAACAGTTGCTTTTAGGATAGCTTCTTCTGGATAAAATATTTCAGTAATAGTGATATTTTTCAAGTTGCTGAGACATTTGAGAAAAATTATTGATTTGGAAATCCAGGTAAAGAGAACATAATAAGCTGCACCTCTTACAGAAATGCATATACATGTTAAAGAATAAACAACATTAACAACACTAGTTTAAAACATATTTGGTGTCTGCAATGTGTCTGCAAAATAATGTTATTCGTGTTGCTTCTTAAAGATTTTTATGCTAATGATCTATTATGCTATCTCCTTTAAAGACCCTTTTATTTTGTAATTATTCAATAGATTTAATTTATTGGAAGAATTTTTATCTTAGATTTATTTTTAGAGCTACCTCAGGTAGTTACCTATACTTACTGTAGTTATCTGCATCAATAACTGTCCTATTACAAATATAACTTCAGACTAGATCATTCATCAAAAGTGTTGCTAAGTATGTAATGTTCATATTAAAAATACAAATAAAAAGGTTGCTTTCTATCTTGTAAAGTAATATTAAGATCAAAGTTCTAATTAGCCCATCACTTCCTCATCTACAATAATGATGAATGAAAATTTAAAATTTAATACCTAGCGGTGCCTGAAAGCTTATTCTTCCTTTCTAACTTTTATGTGCTTACCATGAAATAAATTAATTACTGTCACCTGTGCACAGTGTGGGCTTATAACTTCAAGTCTCTTTTATTGACCTCAGAAGCCAATAGTTGAAGCACACAATTTGTAAAGTTGTGCACATGCAAGTAGTTGCAAGACCAGTTGCANTTAAACGTAAGAAGTTCCATCTAAACATGAGGAGGAACTTCTTTACTTGAAGGGTGTCAGAGTACTGGAACAGGCTGCCCAGAGAGGTGATGGCATGTCCGACTCTGGAGACATTCAAAACCCACCTGGATGCCATCCTGTGCAACCTGCTCTAGGTGAAGCTGCTTTGGCAGCAGGGTTGGACTAGATGATCTCCAGAGGTCCTTTCCAACCCCCGTGATTCTGTGAATTTAAATGTGTAAAATTGCTTAAAGACTCTACAGCTTTTGATAGCAGAATATAACAAAATAACTTTGTAAATTGTCTCTACTACATTATTTAATATATTTAAAATGTTAATTTATTTCTTGAATTCGTCCATGTCACGCAACAGTACTAGTAAATTAGCAAGGCAGATTGATAGTCATATATACAAAAAACCTAATAAAACATATAATTGCCAAGAATTCTATTTCACTCTGTATTCTTAAGGAGCTTGTCAAAAATGTTATATTCTTATTTCTTTGAATTAATTTTATGCATCCTGCATAGTAGTTTAATCAGTTTCTTTAATTAGTTATAATTCTACAAGCCTTACAGTCATATTCTTAGATTTTTCATTATATAGTTATTGTCATATAATACATGGAAATCTTATTTTATATTATATTGTAATTAAAAAATAAACATCATTCTTTTAACCAGGAACAACATTCTCACAACATTTAAAATAAAGGAATAGTAACGTAGGAATAGGTAGAGATCTTGGAATGTAGACGCTGAATTGTATGGAAAGATATTGTCATGTCTTGCTCTTTTGTTCATTTATTTGGAGGAAAAAAAAGAAAAGGAAAAAGTGAAACAATTAAAATATGTTTTAACTAATGGCACAATTAACACCAATTACTAGGTAAGGAAGATATGCTTCCTTTTAATTGACAATGAAATTACTCTGAGAAACACTTTTTTTTCTAATAAGTGGGAAAACATAAAGTATAGAGAGACAAAAAAAAAAAAAGAAAAATAGCCTCCAGTCTTCAAAGTAAACTGATCAGCCTCATGCTGAATGAGGTTGCTCAACCTCTCAGCTGAATAACTCTGGTTATTTCTTCAGTTAAACCACCAGTTATAAAAGTAGAAGGAAATTCTGCTTTTGTGTTTTGTCTCTCTCTTATCTTAGTGTGATTTTAATCTTAAATATCAGTAAAAATTATGAGAATTAGTAGATAGACTGAATCATTTAAGATAAATACTAGGGAAAGATTAAGATATTTTTGTAAAGATTTTTATTTCTCTCTTGCTCCAGAGACTTTCAGTAATGTATAGCATTATCTCTTATTTTTCTCCCTGACAAATTTTTGCAAATTAATTTTCTGACATAAAAAGTGCTTCTTGAATATTACACGGTGAGATTAGAGAAATTGTTACATAGCCGCGATGATATAGAAATAAGGAAAAATATGTTTTCAATTTATTTTAGATATAAACTACTGATTTTTCTTTATTTCAGAAAATAAAATAGAGATAATGGTATAAAGTTAAACTATATTTTAGCAGCAGTTGATTTACATACCTTTGAAAAATAGAGATTTTAAGTGGGTCATGAATCTGACAAGACAGAGGGGAAATTGATCCCTCTAGTTGCCATTAGTCAAGCAAAACCTTAAAACCTTTCAAAATCTGAAGAAAAGATTCACCTCTGGCCCCAGGATGGAAGTCCTTCATATCCCGTCATATGATTTCTTGCATTTTCACACAGTTGCTTTATTCTTCTTTGCCAAATTTCTTGCCTTCTTACTCCTAACAAGCTGAAAGAGTAAGGAATGAAAGGCAAACATGTAGAGATTAATTATTCCTCTTATGGGGAATGGAAAACTAATGTACCAAGAGATCTAAGAAGAATCCAAAAATGTCCATTTATATCCAGAGAGGGTTTTTAGGGCTGACATTATTAAACATATAACTTTACAAATTTTTAGTTACGTTTCTCTTCTGATGTGCTAGCTGAAAATATGTATTTGGTTCAATTTCATCTAAGGCTGAGCAGAGACTTCAGATTCAGAATCAATTCTAGCACCAGAAAAAAAAGGAAAAATAGAAAAAAAAAAGAAAAAAAGTCCTTCACCAAAACAGTTCTTGAAGTGATTAAAGTTTATATTTCAATTAATTTTGCTTCATTATTCTTGTCCCTCTTGGTTACCTTTGGGCAACCACACATTGTTTGAAGTTGGCTCAGATGTGGCTCTTTGAACCTAATTCTGAAGAGCCTAAATCTCCTCATGAATTAGGTATGGAAGCTTAACACAATACTTTACTTTAAGAACTAGACATGTAAAAGTGAGGATTCACAGTTCCCCTTTCCTAAGCTATTTTTGGGGGTTATATTCAAGTTTTCATTAGAAGATACACCTGGTCAGATAAAGCAGTCATGACACCACAGTTCTGCTCTCTGCATAATAAATAGGTGTTCAAACAAGGTCCTTTTGGCTCACTCCCACTGAATTATCATCTTTGAAACATTTTGATTGAACTTAAGAGGACAATAATAAGCTTTACTGTCCTTAAGTGAACAAAAGAACCACAGTACTCAAAGCACCTAGTAGAAACACCCACATATTCTTGAATTTGTTGTATTACAATCACTTGCAAGCCTTGGTCTTCTACTTTGTTCTTTTGTAAGTCGAAATTCTGTGATCTTAGGGCAAAGGTTCTCTGCTTTCAGATATAATGTGCTAAAACTGGATATTAACTAGCTGCATCATATAAGCTTCCTGTTGCTGGTGGGAAAAAAACCCAGTGCATTAGGAAACATACATATATTCATTATTAGATACACCAGTCCTTGAGCTCTAGTTCAGATGATCTTTTGGGCTAGTTATTGAAAAAAATTGAACAGGTGATTGGGCAGAGACGTTCCTTTTTTCTCTTACTAAATTATTATGAGTTTGTTTTCATTCAGTATTTTTCCCCAAATCCCTTCTTTAGTCATTTCAGTCCTGCTTGATTAAAGTCCAGGAAATTCAAACAAGTGTTCCAAAAGCAAGGAGGACACCTTTAATTATTTTTTTTTTCTGTACCTTAAGGTCAGTTAAGAAGCTCCGAAGTCTACACACCTTGCTGAAGGTTATTTGGGATAAACGCAAGAAACAATGATGTTCCTTTATGGCACTCAGAAGCTGAAAGTCTAACCTTCATTCCCTACGTAACACCATGTGAAAAAAAGCAGCTCGAAATCAGAAATTGAACTGTATGGGCAGAGAACTATGAGGACCAGGAGCCTGAGGGGGTAGAAAGATCAGGAGAGATGACAGAGAAGAGGGCATGAGCTTAAGCAAGAATAATATAATAGCATTATAAACACCTCTCCTTGATAAAAAAATGAAAGATATTCACATGTGGTATGAACCTCCAAAGCATACGTACAAACTACAGATTTTCTCAGGATGCTGTTGATAATGTAAAGATGTTTGACAAATGGATGCATCTATTTAGAGGACTGAGAGCATAGGACAAAATTGCCAAGGGCAGTGATGGTTGGCAGCTCCACAGAAGAAGGTAAGCTGGGACCAGAGCATGGTAGCAGGGCAGGAGACAGCAATGGCTGCACCAACAAGGAGCTGGGATGCAGAGCAGCAGGTCTGGGTCAGGACCAGGTCCAGAAACAGGGATCAGGTCAGACACACCCAGCAAGGCTGCAGTGAAGAGGCAGGTCTGAGGGCAAGCCAGAAAGCCAAACCAGCGAGTCGCAGTAAGGGTCGGGAAGGCAAACTGGCTGCAATGTAGCACAAGTGAGGGCCGCCACTACAATCTCAGTTTAAATGCAGCTCCCAAAAAAGGAGGACCTGGCCCTCGCTTCCAGCTCCATTCACAACAGCTCTTGTTAGTGAAGGAGCTGACCTCGGCCTCGGACAGTTGAACTCCATACCTTACCTGAACTAACCTCCTGGAGTGAGGATGTCCTCAGGGCCCTTAAATCCTTCTAAAGGAGAATTCTCAGGAAATAGTCTTAGTTTAAATAATAGTTTACACAGTTTAGTAGCAGTTTAAATAATCAAGGAGTTGACTATGGCTTTTTCTGTAAAGTATTTAAATACACTGAAAAAAAAAACCACCAAAAACCCGAACCTCAAAACGAGTACCGGAACAGACTCATCAGAAGAGAGATTAGTAGACTACTATTACATATCTCTTGTTAAATGATACATTGGTTTTCATGCAGTGTTTGCGCTATGCATTTGTGATATACATCTGCTACACATAGCAAATATATCATGACTTCAACTATAGGCTCTGTTTTGATTATTATTTCTCCTGAAATAGACCAAAAATTGATGGTTATCTGATATACAAAACCTCAAAATTGAGAATGAGCTAATCTTCCATCAGGAAGGGTCAAGTAGTTACCATTTGCTCCGTGTTTAGGTGTATGCATGTTATGTGCGTAAGTGAATGGGATGGGGGCGAGAAGAAAGCTGTGTGGAATCTAAATGGTGATTTTACGTAAGTAGAGAGGTTACAGGAGCACTTCAGTTCCCATTTTCCTTCACTCGTACTATGTCATAATATAAGGTACCTATGCCAGCATCTATGCCAGCATGGGTCCTCTGTCGGCACGTCAGCCAATTTCAGTTAGTTGAAATAGGAAGATGGGAGCAACCTGTCATTCCTTTTATATCTCTTTTCACTAACATAGGTATCGTAACATACGTAACATCACTTAATCAAGACACTTTGTTGGTCACTAACTCAATTCAGTTTGTGAGCAGTTAAACATTTAAATAACCTTCATCTACACATTAAGTAATGTCTCAAAATTATAACCACATATGCCTGCCGTACTCCACTTTGCTAAAGTGTTTGCGACCCTAAAGCATTGTGTTAACACCTTAATTGTAATTGACAAGGCAATTTCCTGGCTGGCATCGTGTAAAACACAGAGAGAGCACCAGCCATGAACTTTTAACTGCCATGTTAATTCTTCTAATTGTAACTGGCAGCATAATTAGCTAGATTATTGCCCCACAAAAGTGTCTTGTACTATTATTATTGTCCCACCATAGTAAAGGCTGTTTTTTTCATTCAGTTTAATCAGTAAATCATATTATTCAAGTTTCTCAGATAAAGAGGTTTTTCTTATTCACTTTGACACATTTAAAGCTCTTTTGACTGTATTCCAGTATGGTATATATTCAAATATCCCCGTTTTCCCATTGTTGTTTTTTTAAAAAAAAAAACTAAAAAGTTTCAGAACCAACAATAAACTAACATAAACATCCAAATTCAATACTAGCTTTAGCAAAAATACTATCTGGCTTAACATTTATGCTAATTACATGTTATCATTGTTTTCATTAATCAGAACAAGACAATGAAATTAATAAATGTAGGTATTTTAAATTTAATTTTAAGGACAGGTGTAAATAAATTAAAACTCTAATTAGCTTCAGTAATTAAAAATCCTTATTACTTTGCCTGAGTAACTAGTCTATGTGATAAGAAGACAGGAAATCTACCCCTTAGGACAGTGATTGCTGTGAATTTAGTTGTTCCCAGAGCATTAAAGTAGCTTTAGATTTAAAGCAGTCTCCATAGCTACAATGTACCTGTGAAGTCCTTGTCTCTTTGCCAACCTCCCTTCTTTTCTGGAGTTTCCAGGACAAAATGCACTGTAAGCTCTGCCACCACATCTGCCAATATGTGTAGCAATTTTAGAAGTTGTACTTCAAGATATTAGAGAACAAGGTTAGAATACGTCTATATGAATCATATCCTTAAGTTCTTACTCAGTTTTCACTCAACCTTTACTCAGTCAAACTCGTATAGGTTTGTAATCACTCTAGGATTTGGCCAAATGTGCAAACAACGTAAGTTGGTTTGGTTCTTTTCTTCAAATGTTTACCTATCTTGATTAAAAATTGATCTTACAGTACTTAGCATGGCTTAGACTTTATAGATCTCCCTCTCACTATGGACAAAATCTGAACTTCTATATCAGAAGAGTTTTGAAGAATGAAGGATTTTAATATAAATTCTTTTTGATTGACAGTTTGACAAGTAATATCAGTCTTGTGGAAATTTAAGAAAACTGTCATATAAGCTATCTTTCTGTAAAGATAAACAATGGTGGTTTTAAAAAGGTCACTTATTATGATTTTTGGAATTAAAACTCATCCAGCAGTGTACCTGATCCACCATGTATGGTGAAAGGAATTTATTGCTGCTTCTCAGTATTGAAAAAGAAAAAGTTCACGCTGTCATTGATTGACCTTTAAAAAGAAAAATGTAGCTGGCTTATGGGTAAAAGCATTTCTTTCCCCCTCACTTTCTCCATTAGGGTTCACTGCATAGCTTCACAACACTTTTTAATGTCTACCAGCATAAATCAAATGTTCAGTTGTCACAAGAGCACAATGATCTGGTTGTATAAACCCTTGATTAACAGCAATGCTTCATAACAATTATTTTTAGATGAAGCAGTCGGTAAGTGCATGTGGTAGCCTCCTAACCATCTCTATTTTATTGAAAGGATTCCAGGCATGGCTGTGGAAGACTACTACGGCAGCTAAGGTGCACATTCTTTCCTTTTTCTTTTTTCTTTTTCTTTTTTTCTTTTTCCTAATCACAAAATAAATCACCTATCACACTTTTAACAAGTTGTCAGTATATTCCTGATCTTTCACTTGAGAGGGAAGCATACATACCTAGAAAATAAAGAATGATTACCAGATTACCTGGAAAATGATCAGTCATAATTAATCTATCATTTCTAGTTGTGCATGATTACTTATTGAAATTTGACACTTCGTTTTCCACTTGCAAGCAGTAGCTTTTCTATTTCACTTAAGCTTTTCTGAGTCATCTGTGATGCTGTATTTTAATATTGAATTTTAACAAAATAATGCAATGCACTTCATACATAGCAGTCTTTCTCTTATAATATCAGATGAATATAAATCAACGTGTCCTGAAGGCAAGAGGTATCTTTTTTTACAGGAACACAGTGTTAATCAGTGAAGTTCACTCTTTAGGTAGAAAAATATGCTGCAGAACAGGTAGAAATGTTAAAATGTCATGGCAGTATATCTGTCATCATAGTCAATGACAAACAGAGCAAAGATTATCGTTAAATGAATTAGAAATACTTCTCTGAAATGTTTTTTAATTAGTAGAACAGCATTTTTGTTTTTTTTGCTAAATATACAAAGTGTCTGTTTCCATATATTTCTTGGCATGTATTGTGCCCAAAGCTAATTGTACTAGGATCATTACTGGAAAATTAATGGATAGATTGCTCTTCTGAAGGCATTCAAAAAGAATATTCCATCTAGAAACTTGTATTAATTAAATAGAAAACAACATCAGAACTGAATTTTGCAGAAATTACTTCTGTCTTGAATATAAAAATGTGTATTTGCAAAAAAAATACATACATTATAATTGTATTTGCTGTGAGGCACAAATGAACAGCCCACAGCTCACTCAAAGTCAAAATAATTGTAAATAAGTTTTACAAATAAAAATATCATTCTCAAATTCTAACATAGAAAAACAAGTGTGAGAAAGAAAAGTTTTCTCTAACTACTAATTATATAGTTTAGTAAATCTGATGGGTTGTGAATTGCCTGTAAAGCTGAGGCAGCTGAGGCAAAATCCATTCCTATAATTTTAATCTTTTTTAATTATTATCCCTAGAGAAATAAAAACTTCTTAAAGGGCTTCTTTTCTATGGCTTGCAAGACTCCTTTTTATCATAAGAGGTGTAAGGTCAGCCAGGGGACCTTTTCTACTTAAAAGATTTTTCTCTGGTCCTATATGGGAGTTGTGGACCAGATTTATTAACAAAGGGACTAGCATCTACAGGTCTACACAACTATTCTATTATTTCCAGATAAACCCTGCTCATAATTATCTTATTATTATATGAAGTTATTCATGTGGAATGGCTTTGAAAATGTTTCAAGAAATAAACCATTCAGTATTCAATATTTACTTATGTTTTCTGTTTCTGACAGTTCAAATGTCACAACATTAATACTTAAAAAACTAAACAAAGATGGTCCTTTTTACATTTGGAATTATTTTTTTCCCACATTGTAAGAAAATTTTTTTTCAGGCTTTCAAGGGTGTTACTATCCAGAATATTTTAAAATAGTCTACAGTAAGCTTTACATGACTAATTTGAAAAATGTATCCATTTTAAAAAATTTTAAAAATATATCCATGTAGAAAATTTAATTTTGTGAATGTAATTCTCCTATTTGTTTCACTAAATGCTTTGTATTCATTTTTCCAGCATGCAGGCTAAACCTGGAATCTAATCTAAGATAATTTGTCCTGCTTCTGAATAATTATCAGTAATAAGGGTTTATTCGTTCTTTTTCTGTCCTCACAAGCACCTGTTCTGTCATACGCATTCTGCTTGCTATCATCATTTACTGGTAGTTAACAAGGAAATCACTTAAGAATGGACATTGAAATTTCCATGATCGTTTGTTTAAGCAATACTGTCAGGATTCCAGTAATTCATTTAAACAATATAAGTAATCTGAAGAAGAACCGCAGTGGAAAAAGCAGATTACTAAATATATTGATTCAATTTCCTGGCAGTTAGTAATTTGTTTTCACTGAAAATTGAGTTCAAATCCATCTACAAATATATAAACTTATCAGATACGTTCCTAACTGATTTCATGTCTCAGGTAGAAAACACATATGTGAACAAAATTGAATTAGATTATCAAAACCATTTTATTTTAACATTTTTATTTGTATACATTATACTGAATCCTTTGTGTTTCAGTTCTTAGGTTATTTGTGGTCAAAATATTTGGGACAGAATTACTTGGATGTGATTTTAAGTTAGCTGGTTACATTTACTTTTCTCATGCTACTTTATTTGCTAGCGTTTATAAGTAGAAAAGAAATAAGAGTGTTTGAGATAACTGGAGGATAATAACACCAAATATATTTTTGTAAATCAGAAGGAATTAACAAGGTGCAGAATGTTAAAAAAGGCTTGACAATAGAGAGGATGTAGACCTATAGCTATTTCCATGAAAGAGGTTGAATTTTCAAATGTTCATCACATTGTGATAAATGTACTTTGGAAGATAGTGAGTAAGGAAGAAGATGGCCTCACAACACTATTTAAGTAAGGTGATTTAGATTTTTTCCTTTTTTAGTGTTTAATGGTTTCTTGTATTCCACCTGAATTTTTACCAAAATAGAAGTAATAAAATTTATTTCTTTGAAAGGTGGTCCAGAAATTTCTAACAAATAAACTTTGTTTAAAGAATAGCTGTTCTTCCTCTAGACATTTAAATTTTATGTATGTGCACACAGACACAAGCATATTTGTATATGAAGTTGACTTCACCTGGGAGAATTAATTGTCATCTAATGGCGAGGGCCTTGTAGAAATATAAAAGACTGTATTAAAAAAAATCTGGATTAGTATAGAGTGCACACTGCACATTCATTATTCTGCTACAAGTCAGCTTTGTTTGGATATCTATACCTGGCTAGACTTGCTTAGACTTGCAAACACTGTACAAATGATCTTACTGACCTACTTGCGGCAGTAGGTCAAGCATCTAAAGGTTGAAAGGATACAAAGGATTAATTTGAACTTCACACTCAATATGGTTTTATATATACATACTCTAAAAGTCAATATGACAAACAGAGAAGACTTATGGGATGCCAGTACACAAATTGCTAGTACAATATTGTACACCAAGTGCCCCCCTTGTTCATATGAAGTTTTATAGATCACTTACTTCAGAAGTGTATTTAATCAACTTATTTTTTTGTCTCATGAATTATAACTGGTAAAAATGAAAAGCACAACCTTTGCAATGGTTCAGGTCTGTGTAAAAAAACATGGAAGTGTCAATATAAATACAACTTGTTAAACAAATAGCTTTACAGATCAAGTCTGTGGGTTAATTGCAGAGGACTAAGTGGCATAAATGTTACTTCACCAATGACCAAAAATATTTCATGAAGTCCAGTGAGACGTATTCTGAGTAACTATATGTTTATTTAAATAAATATACAGCTTTGGTATTAAGATTAAGATTCTGATGTGGAACAGCAATTTATTCCAAGAGTAATTACCCTAAAATCAGTAGAAGTCAGATGCTTGTTTACCAATGTAAATATATCAGAAACTGGCTTCTGCAGTCCATCACCTAGCATGTTTTTTGTTACGCTACTCCACTGTCTCAGACCGGGGTAAGCACTATATACTCATATCATAAGAGATTTTCACTATGGAAATTTACCACTTGAATATGTTATTTTGAGAGGGAAATTAGTCTAATTGTTTACACAAATGCAGTAATTACATTTTATTTCCATCAAATCTTTTCCACTGTTTGTCAATCATTTTTCAAACCCATTTTGTTTCTCCCACTCCAGCTCTGGAACTTTGTTTAATTTTTTCTGTCTGCATTTTCCCTGCAACTCCTTCTCTGTCTCTTGTTTTATTGTTTCTTCTGGCTCTGTTGATTTTATTCTGAGAAAAAAATATATCAGACTTACTGTGTATGCCTATGTGTTAGAGAAGATGCGAGTTGTGTACTGCCTAGGGCCTGTGCAGATAGCAATAGATAAATAAATAAAACTGAAACAAGTGTGAAGGTATTGCAACTTTAAAAAGTTGTGGTAGCTATTTTTGATGCTGATAGCAGTTATCTTTTGGGTTTGGGAGCATGACAGAGAAGTTCTTATGTTCCTTGTACATTATTTTTCTCCACCATAACCAGTAATAAAGGGAAATTGTCTTTTCTTCAACATGTTAGAACATAATGTCTGACAAACACACAGATGTGTGCACATCCGTGTGAGCTGTTAGTCACCTTTAGATCATTGGATTGGAAATGTCTGGTTCATTTACCTGGGCAGACTCCAACACTGGTTGCCAGGGCTGTAAGTGTGACTCCTCCAGACAGCAACTGTTTACTAGCTGTGTTGCAGTCGCTTCAGCCCACAGCAGTCACTGCTGCCTGTGTTATTTGTTGTTCTTCTGGTGGAGGTGGCATTTTTGTTGTTATTGATACATGTTATTTTTAATTTCCTGAAAGAGAAAAAAGAATAATTGTTACAGTTCAGGAGATTTTTTGTGTAAAGTACTGAATACTTAAAGATACTACACTTATTATTTACTGGGTTATTAAATGTATTATAACAAAAAACCAAATTTACAGGTTGTTCTAAATTATGCAAAAAAGGAAGTTATGTGAAAACTGATCAAACACCAGTGTTTTGTACTTCAGCACTAATGATTATATCCAGCTGCAAAATAATGAAAGTAATGGTGATAGTAATGGTAATAATAATAATTAAAAAAAATATTCCAGATTTGGAAACTAAACTAACAAAGTAAAATCACTTCTGTATGGTGGGGCTTATAAGATGTTGAACAAGGTCTATTCCAAGGGTATCTTATTCCTTTAAGTACAGAGCAATAGAGTATTGGGGAACTATCTCCTGATATTACTCTAGTGTAACCATTGGTGTAACCATTGGTAAAAAATAAGTGACTTTAGGAATTGATGGATTAATCTCTAAATAGTTTAATTATTAATATATTATTCTAGTATTTTTATGGGGTACTTCCGCTGAAATAAGCTATTGCAGGAACTATTTCGTTCTGCCCTTGTCTTGCTTAGGTTAACCTGAAAAGAACTTTATAAGGAAGTCATAATTTATGGTGTAAATTACCTGCTATAATTTATATCACATCTCTCTTAGATAAACATATATGAACAACTTAAATAATGAGTAGTATCTACAGAAAAAAAGTTGTCGTAGCTGTACAATGTGCCTGACTTTCTGTCCTGGTGTGAATACTTAGATATCAAAAAAGCGGTTTATTCCAGGACCACGTCCTTCAGTTCCAGCTAATTCAGATTTTAGGTTTGGATTTGTCTCAGTCCCAGTGATGCATTAAGTGTCATTGTCTGAGAATATACACAGTTCTCCTGATTAGCTTGCATCCCCAAATAAATTAATTCTTTAAGTTTGACATTAGTATGCCTGAACATACTGAGGTTCTGGTACAGTTTTAACCCAAAAAAGGAGTATAGGATTTCGTTAAGAACACTGTACAAACATACTTAAAATAATTTAATGAAAGTCAAGACCTTGCAAGAGCAGGAAAAGAGAATGGAAACGTAGGTTGTATGCCTATATTGCTGTCTCTTGGTGGATAAGGAATTGGCTGGATGGCCACACTCACAGACTTGCAGTCAACGGCTCAATGTACAAGTGGCGACAAGTGGTCTTCCTCAGGGGCCGGTACTGGGACCGGTGCTGTTCAACATCTTTGTTGGTGACATGGTCAGTGGGATCGAGTGCACCCTCAGCAAGTTCGCCAACAACACAAAGCTGTGTGGTGCAGTCAACACACTGGAGGGAAGGAATGCCATCCAGAGGGACATGGAGAGGTTTGAGAAGGGGGCCCGTGCCAACCTCATGAAGTTCAATAAGGCCAAGTACAAGGTCCCGTATGCAGGTCGAGGCAATCCCATGCACAAATATAGGCTGGGCAGAGAGTGGAAGAAGAGCAGCCCTGAGGAGAGGGACTTGGGGGTGTTGGTGGACGAGAAGCTCAACATGAGCCTGTGCTGTGTGTCTGCAGCCCAGAAAGCCAACTGCATCCTGGGCTGCATCAAAAGAAGCTTGGCCAGCAGGTCGAGGGAGGTGATTCTGTCCCACTACCCTGCTTTCGTGAGATCCCACCTGTAATACTGTGTCCAGCTCTGGAGCCCCCAACAGAAGAAGGACATGGACCTGTTGGAGGAAGTCCAGAGGAGGGCCACAAAGATGGTCAGACGGTTAGAGCACCTGTGCTAGGAGGACAGGCTGAGAGAGTTGGGGTTGTTCAGCATGCAGAAGAGAAGGCTCCAGGGAGACCTGATAGCAGCCTTCCAGGGGGCCTACAGGAAAGATGGGGAGGGACTCTTTATCAGGGACTGTGGCAATAGGACAAGGGGTAACGGTTTTAAACTGAAAGAGGGTAGATTTAGATTAGATGTTAGGAAGAAATTCTCTACTGTGAGGGTGGTGAGGCACTGGAACAGGTTGCCCAGGGAAGCTGTGGAGGCCCCATCCCTGGAAGCGTTCAAGACCAGGTTGGATGAGGCTTTGAACAACCTGGTCTGGTGGGAGGTGTCCTGGCCGATGGCAGGGGGGTTGGAACTAGATGATATTTAAGGACTCTTCCAACCTAAACCATTCTATGATTCTATGATAAGGAGAGATCTGGCACAGATTTTGTCTTCATTCAATTGACAAGTGAAAACTCACCCTAACTCCTTGTTTCCTAGTGAGGACAATATTCAATTTGCCCTTGAGTGAAACCCAGGGATGAATTAATACAGTGAAAAACTGGTACTTGAGGACACTGGTCCAAAGGGCAAGTAGTTAACCATCTTCTCTGATATTTTTCCTATATGAATAATTGAGTAGCTGTCCCCTTCTGCTTTACTTTAGAGAAAAGGAACAGGTCCTCCATTCCTTCAGTCAATGGATTCTGTAGAGTCATAACAGCATGCCAGTATGACCCCAAAACAGGTAGGTCATAACTGGTTCTGGAGGAACAAGGTAATTCAGATGTTTTTCAGGGGCGACTCAAGGCAATTGAGCTCAGCTGATCAGCTGATTACATTTATCAGGAAAAAAGCAATAATCTGGACAGGTTTTTTCTCGATCTGTGAAAGAGTGGTTGCAACAATGGCTGATGATGCTAAGAATTGAATTAATCTGTGTAGATATGTAGAAGTGCAGTACAGAAAACATTGTCTGCATATTTCCAAGGCGCCTGATGTGTCTTTATCCTAACTTTATGAATGACAAGCTTCCCAGTCTTCATCATCTCCCAGTTTGTATTTACTGAAGCTGCAAATAAACTGATTGTCATTGATTATGACAGCTTTTCATAGACTGTATTTCAGGTAGGCTGGTGAATAATATCATTGGATAGCTTTCTTTGATCTACAGAAGCTTGGATTTATTAACGTTCTGGGCACACTAAAGCCCCTTCCCTCTCCCCATTTATTTCCCTTTTTTCTTCAAATTGTTGGTGATGTGGGTAGAGTGTAGTATATTTATAGGCGAACGTTTATTTATGTCTTGGACTCTGTTTCTTAATTTATGGGGAAATTGCCCAAAGCACTGGATCAACAGCTACAATTCCCAGCTTTGAAAAAATAAATGTAAATAAATATTAAAACTGGAATAAGACCAAACTCCGTTCTAGACTGCCAAAGAGATATCAGAAGTTAATAATCTTCAGTCAATTAAAACTGTAAATCTACTTTGCAGTTAGCTACATAAACATGAAAGGTTAAGATGCCTCTTGCATCTTGCATTCTTATACAATATTACAGTATTAAATTTCAGTATTACACGTTATTGAAAATTGTGTTTTCCCAGTGCACAAAATTCTTTCCCAGAAAACGCAATGAATATAAGAAACCAGAAGTCATTATACAGAAATAAGCAGTGAACCCAGGAGCAAAAAGCAGAAGATCATGGTAGTTTTCAAAGCCCTCAGCCTTGATCCTCCTGTAAGACAAACTGTCTTCTCACTTTAAGGTAGATTGCACGTCCTTCAAAAGATGTTGTCCAAAAATGGTCATGACTTATTTTACCAGAAGATTGATGACAACAGTGTATAAAATATTTAACTGATGTGGAATTTGAAGACCTATGCATTGATAAGTCAAGCCACGGTAACATGAACTTTAGAAACACACAACTTTTTTATTGAACTTTCTTAAAATAATGAAAATATCTCCAAATTTTTTGTAAGAAAGGATAATGAGCTGGTGAAGTTCTTTACATTATATTACAGAAAGCAGAGTATAGCTCGTTTGCTGGTTTTGGCTGGGATAGAATTCATTTTCTTCATAGAATCATAAAATCATAGAATCATAGAATCGTTATGGTTGGAAGAGACCTTTAAGATCATCAGGTCCAACCATTAACCTAGCACTGTCAAGTTCACCACTAAACTATGTCTCTAAGCACTACATCTACACATCTTTTAAATACCTCCAGGGATGGCAACTCCATCACTTCCCTGGGCAGCCTGTTCCAATGTTTGACAACCCTTTCAGTGAAGAAATTTTTCCTAATACCCAATCTAAACCTCCCCTGGCACAACTGAAGGACATTTCCTCTTGTCCAATTGCCTATTACTTGGGAAAAGAGAACAACCCCTGCCTCATTACAACCTCTCATTTCAGGTAGTTGTAGAGAGCGATAAGGTCTCCCCTCAGCCACCTCTTCTCCAGACTAAACAACCCCAGTTCCCTCAGACGCTCCTCATAGACTTGTGCTCTAACTCCAAACCAGGTTTGTTGCTCTTCTTCAGACATGTGCCAGCACCTCAATGTCTTTTTTGTAGTCAAGGCCCAAAACTGAACACAGTTTTTGAGGTGTGGCCCCACCAACGCCAAGTATGGGTAGACAATCACTTCCCTAGTTCTGCTGGCCACACTATTTCTGAGACAAGCCAGGATGCTGTTAGCCGCCTTTGCCACCTGGGCACACTGCTGGCTCATATTCAGCCATTTGTCAACCAACACCCCCAGGTCCCTTTCTGCCAGGCAGCTTTCCAGCCACTCTTCCCGAAGCCTGTAGCATTGCATGGGGTTATTCACAGTAGCTAGTAGGGGACTATGTTTTGGACTTGTGCTGAAAACAGAGTTGATAGCACAGGGATGTTTTAGTTACTGCTAAGCAGTGCTCACACAGACTCAAGGCCTTTTCTGCTCCTCATACCACCCCACCAGTGAGTAGGCTGGGGGGTGCACATGAAGTTGGGAGGGAACTCAGCCAGGACAGCTGACCCCAACTGACCAAAGGGGTATTCCATGCCATATGACATCATGCTCAGCACATAAAGCGGGGGAAGAAGAAGAAAGGTCAGGATGTTTGGAGTTACAGCATTTGTCTTCCCAAGTAGCCGTTACACGTGATGGAGCCCTACTTTCCTGGGGATGGCTGGACACCTGCCTATCAATGGGAAGCAGTGAATGAATTGTTGTTTTGCTTTGCTTGTTTACATGGCTTTTGCTTTACCTATTAAACTGTCTTTATCTGAACCCACAAGTTTTTTTGGTTTTATCCTTCTGCTTCTCTTCCCCATCCCACCAGGGGAAGTGAGTGAGTGGCTGTGTGGTGCTTAGGTGCGGGCTGTGTGAAAACTCAGTTGCCACTAAGTTGCCATCTGGGGTTAAACCACAAGAGCTCCTTGTGTTGTAATATAGCCTTTCACGCAAAATAAGACTAATTCTGATTCTTTAACTGTTTTACAATGACTGTAAGAGCCTCATATGACATATGGCCAAGTTTACTGTGTAGCATGGACTATAGATTTAATTCTGCACTCGGTTTCATTGATATAAAACAGGAAGAATATCATTCAAGCTCCATCAATTTCACTAGTCAGCCAGCACTGTGCATTCTGGCTCAGCGCAAAAAGAGGCTTCAGTTTTAGAAATCATAATGGATTATAAAAGGCACAGTAAGTGAATGGTCAATCTAGCAACATTACCTCTTACATGAAAAATACTCACAAAGTCAAATGTTATTAGAGAGCAAGGCAGGTTCTAAATGTGAATTTTGTCTGTGAGGAACAATGGAGGGATTTTCAGGGAGCTTTACTAATCTACTGCTTCTATAAATATTCAGTATGTTATTGTTGTTAGTAATGTATTGGTGGTGTTAAACTTAACATTTGCTCAATTCTTTCTTCTTCCATTCTTTAGCTTTCTCACTTCTCATTAAATAGTATTTGAATACGTCTCTTTTAGCATTTTCTTTTGCAAATAGCATGACACAATGTAGAACTTCCTTGGCATTCTAATCAATGAGATGCAGGGTATTTTACCAGCACAAAGAAAACCTACTTTAAATTGAGAATTATTGTTAGCCTCTTCATCCTTACTGTTGAACTATGCAGGCCCTTATCACATTAGTACTGCACAGCCTAGAAGAAGGGTAATTGCATCATCAGTCTCTCTTGGTCTCTGCCTCAGCCCTTTTAACATGCTCATCCTTTCCATTACTTCATGATTTCATTTAATATTCTCCTGGGTTAGAATCATATCAGCAGCAAGAACATGCTGAATTAACAGTTGCTGTATGCTCTACTCTAGAATTTCTTTCCTGTGGATTAAAGGGCAATTGACATTTTTTTTACCAAACAGTGTCCTTTTGAACTTTTATGTCCAAATAGTTGGATATTGAATTTTTATTTTAGAGTTTGAATTTGAAATATAAACAGGTAACATAATCCTTTCTTTAATAAAATTACAAAGCATGACTGTCTATATAGTATAATCCTTCAGGTACCTAGTGCACTTGCATTCCTTTCAGAGAGTTAAAGCTATTTAAAGGCCTCAACCTTGTGGCAGTTGCATGCATGTGTGTTATATCTTT
Organism: Burhinus bistriatus; assembly: GCA_013397275.1. Classification (NCBI taxonomy): domain Eukaryota; kingdom Metazoa; phylum Chordata; class Aves; order Charadriiformes; family Burhinidae; genus Burhinus; species Burhinus bistriatus. The sequence continues at coordinate 2,260 of VYXH01012580.1, read as the reverse complement.
TTAATTTTCTTCTATTACATTTTTTTGAGTGGACAGATAATGCAGTTGCTGAAAAGGAGAAATGCTGATTCTTGCTTCCAAATTTACATTGGCAACAGATGGGATCCGTGCTTTTCATAATTTCAAGGGACACAGTGCACATAAATGTAGCAAAGCTTGTTATTAATTGATGCAAATCTTCCCTTTTTAATTATATCATCCATTTTCAGGTGTCTATGCCTGTGATAATAATAATAAAAAAATAGATACACAAATAAAAATAGATAAAATTGATTACAAAGAGACATACGAGAGCCCACAGAGATAGCTAGTGATCTGCCATTTTTATCTCAAATGCCTCTTGCTTCTTAATGGTGTATATGTGTCTCTGCACAGACAGACATATATTATATAAAATACAAAAGTTCTGTGTCTGTAGGTACAATGCCCTACACATCACAGCCCCCTTGATAATTACAGACAAGAAAAGGAACATCCAGATCTTAATGATAAAAACAATACTTTCATTCAAGTCCTCTCAAAGGTCAAGATTCTGTCACTAATATTCATAAAAAGTGTTTGAATACTCTTATTTCAATAATCAGACTACGTACAGAGATGAATACTGTCTGCAAGAGTGGAAAAAAAAAGTCTAACTAAAATACATTTTAAAATGTTTGCTGTTGAGGTAGTACAGTTCTCTAATTTCATAGAATCGTGGAATTATAGAATGGTTTAGGTTGGAAGAGACCTTAAATATCATCTAGTTCCAACCCCCCTGCCATCGGCCAGGACACCTCCCACCAGACCAGGTTGTTCAAAGCCTCATCCAACCTGGTCTTGAACGCTTCCAGGGATGGGGCCTCCACAGCTTCCCTGGGCAACCTGTTCCAGTGCCTCACCACCCTCACAGTAGAGAATTTCTTCCTAACATCTAATCTAAATCTACCCTCTTTCAGTTTAAAACCGTTACCCCTTGTCCTGTTGCTACAGTCCCTGATAAAGAGTCCCTCCCCATCTTTCCTGTAGGCCCCCTGGAAGGCTGCTATCAGGTCTCCCTGGAACCTTCTCTTCTTCATGCTGAACAACCCCAACTCTCTCAGCCTGTCCTCCTAGCACAGGTGCTCTAACCGTCTGACCATCTTTGTGGCCCTCCTCTGGACTTCCTCCAACAGGTCCATGTCCTTCTTCTGTTGGGGGCTCCAGAGCTGGACACAGTATTACAGGTGGGATCTCACGAAAGCAGGGTAGTGGGACAGAATCACCTCCCTCGACCTGCTGGCCAAGCTTCTTTTGATGCAGCCCAGGATGCAGTTGGCTTTCTGGGCTGCAGACACACAGCACAGGCTCATGTTGAGCTTCTCGTCCACCAACACCCCCAAGTCCCTCTCCTCAGGGCTGCTCTTCTTCCACTCTCTGCCCAGCCTATATTTGTGCATGGGATTGCCTCGACCTGCATACGGGACCTTGTACTTGGCCTTATTGAACTTCATGAGGTTGGCACGGGCCCCCTTCTCAAACCTCTCCATGTCCCTCTGGATGGCAGCACTTCCCTTCAGTCTGTCAACCTCTCCACACAGCTTGGTGTCATCGACAAACTTGCTGAGGGTGCACTGAATCCCAACATCCATGTCGTCAACAAAGATGTTTAATAGTACCAGTCCCCGTACCGACCCCTGAGGAACACCACTTGTCATTGCTCGCCACTTGTACATTGAGNCCTTTACCAGGGAAGACTGAGGCAAAAAAGTTGTTGAGTACCTCAGATTTCTCCATGTCCTGGGTGACCAAGTCTCCTGTTTCCTTCTGGAGTGGGTCCACATCTTCCCTAGTCTTCCTTTTGTCCCCGATAGATATAGAATGCTTTCTTGTTGTCCCTGGTGCCCCTGGACAGATTTAACTCTATCTTGGCTTTAGCTTTCCTAACCTGATCCCTGGCTGTCCGGACAATTTCTCTGTGATCCTCCCAGACTACCTGTCCTTGATTCCACCCTCTGTAGGCTTCCTTTTTCTGTTTGAGATTGTCCAGGAGCTCCTTGTTCATCCACGCAGGCCTCATGGCATTTTTTCCTAACTTCCTCTTTGTTGGGATGCATCACTCCTGAGCTTGGAAGAGGTGGTCCTTGAATATTAGCCAGCTTTCTTGGGTCTCTCTTCCTTCCAGGGCTTTATTCCACCATATTCCATCAAGCAGGTCCCTGAAGAGGCCAAAGTCTGCTCTCCTGATGGCCAGGGTAGCAAGCTTACTGCTTGCCCTCCTCGCTGACCTAAGGATCTCAAA
>VYXH01012579.1:57233-91536 GCA_013397275.1 Burhinus bistriatus | reverse complement strand
TACAGGCATTTAGGTTGGGCCCTCGATGAATCTAGCTCCCTGGCTGGAGTGGCTATCTTTCCTTTCAGCTGCACTCCAGGCACTCTCCTGCTGACCTGCAACCCATCTCCAGGTTTTGGGCCTCTACTACTGATATCAGCATCGTATTGGTGGGAGTGGGATGGATTCTGGTTCCCCTCCCCTCGCAGCTCTAGTTTAAAGCCCTTTTCACAAGGTTGGCAAGCCAGAGGTGTTCTTCCCATTTTGTGGTAGATGAACCCCATCTGGCCCCAGTAGACCAGGTTTCTCAAAGTGAGTCCCATGATCTAAGAAACCAAACCTCTGTCTGTGGCACCAGTCCTGTAGCCAGTTACTGATTTGCCAGATTCGCCCGGCCCTATCAATCCCCTTTCCTTTGACCGGGAGGACTGATGAAAAAAAACTACCTGCGCTCCAGAGTCCCTGACTGCTGCTCCCAGGGCTTTATAATCTTTCTTGATAGTCTTCAGGCTTCTCCCAGCCGCATCACTGGTGCCCGCATGAAACAGCAGCAGTGGATAACAGTCTGAGGACTGCAGGAGGCTTGGCAGTCTCTGAGTTACATCCCTGATACGAGCCCCCGGCAAGGAGCACACCTTCCTAGAGAGTGTGTCAGGCTGGCAAATGGGTACCTCCATACCTCTCAGAAAAGTCACCTAAAATTATCACCCATTATCACCATTATCACCCAGCTTAGTTGCACTGGTTGTTATATGTGGAGCAGGTCGGGTAATTACTATATTAAATAATATATTATTACAAATTAAACTGCTAGAAGAAAATTAAATGCCATTTACTATTGGAAAGATGAACAAAAATATTTAGAGCATGTCTCTGGCTTTGATGCATCACTTTGTCTCCTTTTCCCCTGCATTCCTCTAAAATAAAGTACAAAACCCCTTTTTTTGGCTCTGAACCACATGTTTACGAAGCAGCAATAACAATGTATTCAACGCAATAAATTTTTTTTACTAGGCAGGTTGTATTTTGTACTTTGTGTATTCATAGAATCCTAGAATAGTTTGGGTTGGAAGGGAACCTTTAAAGGTCATGTAGTCCAACCCCCCTGCAATGAGCAGGGACATCTTCAACTAGGTTGAACAAAATTGCTCAGAGCACCTTCCAACCTGGCCTTGAATGTTTCCAGGGATGGGGCATCTAGCATCTCTCTGGGCAACCTCTACCAGTGTTTCACCACCCTCATTGTAAAAAAAATTCTTCCTTATGTCTAATCTGAATCTACCCTCTTTTAGTTTAAAATCATTACCCCTTGTCCTGTTGCAACAGGCACTGCTAAAAAGTCCCTCCCCACCTTTCCTGTAGGCCCCCTTTAAGTACTGAAAGGCTGCAATAAGGTCTTCGCAGAGCCTTCTCTTCTCCAGGCGGAACAACTGCAACTCTCTCAGCCTGTCCTCATAGCAGAGGTGTTCCATCCCTCTGATTATTTTTGTGGCCTTCCTCTGGACCCAATCCAACAGGTCCATGTCTTTCCCATGCTCCTCGTTTTTGGAACCAAATGATGTGATCTCATTTTCATCTCATCTGTGCAGGTCCTCAGTCAGTTTTTGGTGATAACTTACATAGGTTATAAAAATAAAATAAACAGAGATTAAAATTTTTGTTAAAGAATTTGTTTTGTGAGCAACATCAAATATAAAATCCAAGCATACTAGGTGAATTGAATGAAAATATTTTCCCAGGGTGTGATAAAATGTTAGAATTTAGAAATGAGAAGGGGTTAAACAGTGGGAGCAGGATGACAAGAAGATTGGACAAAATGCAGAGATATCGTAGGAGAAAAATCTAGAATTTATCCCTTTTCAGGTGTTCAGTTTTACAAAGTTGTAGAAATATACACTTGGAATCTCAGTTTACTTATGAAGGATGTAAGGATCTACTCAAAGCGTATCTGGAGAGTGTGTCTAGACAGAAGAAAGGCTTTGGGTAAACTTCTGAATTTTGAGAAACTTGAGATGGAGCTTGGAGAAAAATAGGTTAAAGAAGTCAAGGAACAGAAACATATTATGACCCCAGGTCTTTGGAGTAAGAATATAGAAGAAAAGGGAATGGAAGTATAGAAAGTTGGAAAGTGAAAAACAAACACTCATAACCTTCTGTTGTTCCTTGAGAAGCAATTAAAAAAGACACGTAGTTTACTGTAACTCCATTTTTTAAACTTTTTTTCTCCTTTCATATATTTCTACATTGCTTTCAATAGGATATCATATTTTTTCTGCAGTGTTTCAGATAATAAACCCTAAAAAGTAAATTTTGTAACTTTGAGAAGGTATTCTAATAGATATTTTTGCAGGGTATGCCTATGTTTAGAAAAAAATAAAATAATCAGTTGTGAAGAACACATAAACATTTTTGTCTGCTTTGAATTTGAGAAACCTTTTCTTCTAATAGGAGATGTAACAGCTGCATTTTGCATTGATTAGGTTAACATATATAGCTTGGAAAAGAAATTGCTCAGGGCAATAGTAGACTTGGAAGATAAAAAGAATAAATCTGTATTTACAGATATCTGGTGATTTTTAGGGCCCAGATGAGCACAGGGTCTCATTTTCTCCTTCTTCTAAATACCTCTGTGGCATTTAAGAAAGAGGAAGTTTGAAAAAAATTTCTAATACTATTTTGTGCAGCAGATGGAGAGGGATCATGTGATAATGAATAGGTGAAATGGTCATCCATCTGATGTTTGTTCTATTTTGGTGTTTATGTCATGAGCATGTATTAAAATTGCTTGGATGTTGCAAAGACTGTGAAGCGGAGAATAATGTACAAATAAAAGCCAATATTTTGAATAACTCAATGAACTGTATGTGTAAATGCAGATGTATATATATATATAAATATGACTGATAAATAATTATTTGAAATTATTAGTATTTTTGCTGTGTTCCCATATCTTTTATTTACAGAAAATAATAAATAACTGTAAAAATCATTTGCCTTTAATTCTGTGTTCTAAGTATTTTCCCATGATTTATAGCCTACTTGTGATATACCTTTGCTGAATATAATTACTCTTTCTTGTAAGAGATCATCAGATACATCAAAACCCACACAGGAGACCAGGTTAATGAATATGGTGTGCTAATCACCTTCATAGGTTTGTACTGTAAAGTTGTAGTATGTGGGGGTGAACATACCTTAAAATGAACTTTGAGTGTGCATTAGAGTAATTTATTTAAATGTGCTCCAATATTTATAATAACGAGAGTGCAAAATGCTATAGTAAGTGACAGCATTAAATTAAATGCAAGAGTTTATATAATGTGTAGTAACATGATGCTACCTGATATGATGTTAAAAAAGTATACTACAGGTAATAGAGATTCTCAAGAACTGAAGGTATATTAATATGATCCTCTTCTGCTGTACTATAGTATAATGCATTAACAGTATATGAAAAATTTCACTACATCTTATTGTGATACGGAAAAAAAACTTATCTACAGCACAATAAGTTACAATAAATCTGTGCTCTGGGATCCTGTGTGGAAAAGTACAAATGCACCCGTGAGGTACCAGGAGTTCAGTGCCCCTGGAAGATGTGGTGATTATGTAATGGGCACAGATGACCATCATGACCTCCATCTTCCAGGATTTTTTTTCTGCAACAGTAAGATACTAAATAACTATGCCCTCTAACAGTTTCTGTGGAGAAATGGTTAGTTTACTTTTGATTTTTTTTCTTTGTCTTTAACTTTTAACTACCTGTGACTTTTCTGCTTTGAAGTTTGTATTTCAGTGTGTGCAAATTCTTCATTGGCACCCATTTATGCTGAAGGTGTATATGTGCAACAAGTCATGAATTATTGGGAAGTCCAAGGCAACTGAACTAAAAATGCTTATTTGGGAGCCAAGTGTAGGAAATGAGTAACAATCTAATACAAATTTAAGAGGGAGAGAAGACAGTGATTTTACTTTCTTTCCACCCATTCTTAAAAGATCAAAAAACATGCTATTACACAGTTAAGATTTCGGGGAGGAGGGATCAGAAATTAGATTTGTGCTGCTAGAGAGGAACACGGAATGTGGACATCCTTAAAGAAGTGGCTGTTTAAACTAGCTTTTGCTGCTAGTTTAAATTGCAGCTGAAACAGGTGGAGTGGAAGGTGTGGGGACTTGAAATATTTCTCTTCCAGAATTGTGTGAGCCATATTGGGAGAACTTGTGTATGTGTAAAACTGACTTTTCAGCAGAAATATAATCTGTTTATGTTTCTATTAATGATGAATCTGCACAAAGTATAGTTCCAGGATAGCATGCTAGGGAGTTAGCCACTCTGAACTGGATGGGATTCTAGTGCAAATTAGACAGAAAATGAAGCAGCTAATGAATAAGGAGGTTGTAGCGAGGTGGGTGTTGGTCTCTTCTCCCAAGTAACAAGCGATAGGATGAGAGGAGAGGGACTCAGGTTGCACCAGGGGAGGTTTAGTTTGGATATTAGGAAAAATTTCTTCACCGAAAGGGTTATCAAGCACTGGAACAGGCTGCTCAGGGAAGTGATGGAATCACCATCCCTGGCGGTATTTAAAAAACGGGTAGCTGTGGCACTTAGGGGCATGGTTTAGTGGTGGACTTGGCAGTGCTAGGTTAATGGTTGGACTCGATAATCTTAAAGGTCTTTTCCAACCTAAATGATTCTATGATATGTACTTTGAGAAGCTGTGCTCCTTTATTCAGAGTTTTTTCTAAGGTAGGGCAATGAATGCTTATTTCCCCTAATAAATATATCTACAAAAGAAAAAGGGGAAATTTCCCATATAATTCTGCAGATTTTGTCAGCCCTTGGCAAATTTAGATTAGCAGATTTGTAAATACTATCAAATCTCCCTCAGGAAAATTTTCAGATCTGCTGGACTGCTTGTTGTTTGCCTTATAGAAATTAATGGTGGTATATCAGAAAGGTAACAGCAGCATAAGCTTTGGCAGTAGTCATGAAAGGTGTGATTAATAGAATAAATTCATGGCTTCAGCTGTTAGTTCAGGACATAATTCTAATTAATTTCAAAGTAATTTATTTAACATGAAATATCCTGAAAACATTGGTCGTAGGCATTACAAACTAATGAACAAAACTTAATGGAATCATTCACTTTTTTTGTCTTTGTGTCTGTTTAAAATGAGGACAGTATTACAACATTCTGGTGTTTCTGACATAAGCAATAAATAATTGGCTTAAATATTATGCAGAATTTTGATGTTGGTAAATGTGTGGAGCCATGTGCAGAACGATCAGTGATGCAGAATAAGCACTGTCCTGCCTTCTGAGCGAGGCAGGGATTGTATGGTAAACAGATATGATCGTGTAGTTAATGGATCTGTTAGAACTGTTATGTACAATATGGATGAAAAGTTTGCATGAGGAAAGCTTAATGCTATTCTTTCCTAACTTTTGAAGGTTTAACTTTGGAACTATCGGTAATACAACTATTTTAAAATGTGAATTGGTGAAAATTGCGTATTCTTTGGTACTGACATATGCTCCTCTAGTTTTCTTCCTTCCTGGCATTCCATCCCTATGACGTTTACTGGTTATGGCCTTTCACTTTCCTTTACCATATGTCATACATATGTATGAAGATAGGATACCAGCAATATGGTTTACTTAGAGCACAGCTGTAGGATGGTAGACTGTCTAGCTTATATATGGGAGTAACTTGTATAGAACATCTTTTCTTACAAGCGCGTAAAAGTATCCTGTTTGGCTTTTCATACGTCTCCATGACCTTTTCTGATGTTCTCACTTTTCCCTCATAAAAGGGCTAAGTGCCAGAAAAAGGTGTGTTCTTGCTGTATCAGAACCTAGAAACACAAGCTGCTTTGTCTTCTCAGCAGTACTGGCTCCTAAAGTTGATTTCCATTTAACAGATAATTAGCCAGATGTTGCAAACACTGCAGCAAGTTCCCCTTTCATCTGGTTTTTACTTTGCCAGTTTCATGTTTTCTGGTCTGAAACAAAGGGATCCACAGGCCATGTTCAGGTGAGCACTGACAGGCTTCCATGAAGGTCCTCTATTATCATCTCCATGAAGAAATAGTCTCTGATGAGGAGGGAATAAGACAAAATGTTTTGAAGACACTATGTTTTCTTCTTTGTGTATGTAAACAATGGCAAGTCTTTCTCAGGCTGTGAAAATAATTATCTGAGCATAATCTCAGAAGAGCTTGTCACCTGTAGTTTATTTGCAGTGGCACATATGTGCTCATACAGACACATAAAATGAAAAAAAAATATTTGGCTATCTCTTTCCTCCTTAAATATTAGGCGAGGATGTTTCCATACTTATTAATCTGATGGCAGAGGGGAATCGAAGGGAAAGATGTTTTTCTCAAAAATTAAGAGATTAAAATTTTTGGGTTGTCTTACAACACGTCGTAAAGATTTGTTTCTAAATGCAAGAGGTGTTCATTAGTTGGCCCTCAAAATTGTTTTGCTAGCTCTTCAGCAGGTGGGAATGGCTGAAATTTTGGTAAATGGCACTGCATGGTTTGGAACACTATTTTGATAGTGTAATGGTTGTGGAAGGAAGCACCTTGCTCCCTATATCAATGAAAGAAAAATGTGCTTTTCCATTCTAGAGAAAACTGCCTTGCAGCATTTAGCAAGATGGCATGGGAAGGGGCAGAACACAAGGAACTGGAAGATGCTCTCAGTGGAGGGTAGAAGCTGTCCTGCTGACTTGGCAACAGTATAGGTTTTAGAGTCATCTGTTAAAATGTAGTGATTGCCATCTTGAAAGTCACCAACTTTTCCTTGTCTAGGCAGTCAGATGCTTATGATATTTATTCCTTCATAAAATCATCATTCTCTGCGTTAATTAGTGTAATTTATGATATGACTACAATTCTTAAAATTCTGAGAAGCATTACATTGATGTTATATATAAAAGAATATTAATACAGTAAATTAAGAACTCAAACTTTGAAAAATTTCCCAGAAATTAAAAAAAAAAAAGGGATTTCTGCTTTGCTACAGGCAAGTGTTTTAAGCTTTTTTAATAAGGAATTCTTCAGATAAAACATTTAGTGTATGTTAAGCTACATTTTGAGTAAGAAAGCAATACTGATGACTTTTCTTTTTTTTAAAGAAAAAACAAACACACACCCCCAAACCAAACCAAAACCTCTTACTGTATCTCTTTTAGCTGCATGTATTTATGGTAATAAAATTTTATGGTGTTGTTCCTCCCTCCCCTCTTTTCTTTTTTTTTTTGGTGTTTTTAACAGCTAGTCCTGGGACATACACATCTGAAATGTCAGTGTGTCTAAATGATAATCCATCACATTATAAAATAACATTGTCTGGCACTGTGAAGTCACCAAAAATGACTTTTGATCCTCCATTTTTAATGCTGATGCCAGTTCCTCTGGATGTGAAAACTGAAACAGCCTTCAAAATCATTCCACAAGATTTTTTAAGGTAAAGATCTCAAAATAAATTTATTACAGAAATCTTGAATAATTCTTCTTGGTTTTGCTCTCTTCCAAAAAGTTGAATTAATTTGTGTTTGTGAAAGTTAGTATTGATTTTCTGTGAAGCAGAGGAAAGAGTTTGCATATTTAAGAGAAAATTCATGTAACTAATATTGCTGTACATTCAACAAGCCCATGTTCTGTCCTCAAAACATTCCTGTTTCATGAAGTGACCATCTTCTGATATATTCATTGTCAGATGCTTTTGAAATTACTTTGAATAACACAAAAATTAAAAAGAGAGTCCAACGAGAGTTTTTTTTAACTTTAGCGAGATACTAAGATCATAGTCTTATTTCTTTATTTGTGTTGTGATCAGATAAAATCTTTCTATTGTTTTATTTTCTCTACACCACAGGTTATAAAGCACTGTTTTTAATTGTAGCTGTTATTTGGACAATTGGTGGGGTGGTTTTTGGTTTTGTGTTGTTGGGTTTTTTTTGTTGTTGGTTTGGTTTGGTTTGGTTTTGTTTTTTTTTTCCTTAAACAAGACTGTAGTACCAAAGAGGACAGCACAAATGTTTAAATCCTGTCACTTAATGTAATAAATAATCCATATTTTTTCATTTTTCTCTGGATCACCTGCTTTATCCTGTTATTTGAATTTATAAGCCTTTTTGTAATCTTCATATTATGTAGCATAACTCGGCACCCATTTGATAGAAATATTAATATTTTAATTTTTCCAAGTATTCTTGTATACACGTGTGTTGAAGTACGCTTTTCTGGTCTCTAAGATACAAATTTTCCATTTATAATTAGTAAAGAGCAGTAATACTAGTTTGTTATGCATATGTAGGTATCATTTTAATACCAGAAGAATTGGAGCAAAACTCTTTAAGGTGCTATAAATTAATGAAATTAACTTTATCTTCAAATTATTATTGTCTTATCTCATTTGAGTTGTAGTAATTTATCAAGCGATTTGTCTATTGTCAGTAACTCCGTGGTTGGAACTGAAAGGATTCCAGATGGGTCTGGACTGACTGCCATTCTTATTTCAGAACTGGAACACAAAATTACATAACTGGGGAAAGGATCTTAAGTATCTTCATGAATTTCCCCTTAATATTTCTATTTTAAAACTTGCTTTACCTTGTTGTGCAAATAATGCAGTTTAATCAACATAAATGTAAACTTTAAGTTTAGGAAACCTGAAGTAAGGAATTAATATTTATGCCCTTTGTAGCACAGTTAGTAGAAATTACTCTTCATTGGGGTGTTGAACTACTTTGAGTCAGTATAAAATGTTCAGAAACATATGTAGAAAACAAACTAGCATCTAAATGCTAAAGGAATTATAAGTGAGTTAAAGGAGTTAGCTAAAGGAGTTAGTTTCACTTGATTTATACTTCAAAACGGAAGTCATTCTTTTGTATTTAACTGTGAACAGCAGTTTTGTAAATGTGTGAATCTGTGAATCAACTGTATTACTGTCATCATGTGAGCACAAACACCATTACTATTTATTTTTAACACAGGCAATCACAAATTCAAGTTGAACTTCCAGAGCTTGAACTTGAAGATGGTGACAGGATTTACCCTTTTTCTGTACAGTTCCCAGAAGGAAAAGATATTGTTCTTTCATCAGATGGCAGAAATAAGGAATTAATTTGTCATATCAGCTTCAGATCATCTAGGCCAGTGTCATTTTTAGGGAATATGTTCTTCATCGATGAAGAAGAAAACAGGTAATGTGTGCAATTCAAATTCACTTGGAGGCAGGGTCTGACTGACAAAGTTGAATATAAGACACAGAACCCATAATGGTTGGGTAAAGGCATAAAAAGAATCATTCTGAAAAATATGAAAATGAAACATAGAAAAGTCTTTTTCTTTTCAACTGAATTACAATTCGAAAACACAAAATTCAGCTTTGGTCTGGAAGGTAAGATTCATCTAAGTGGCCATCGTAAGGTCTTGTATCTCCTTCATATCTACTGGTAATTCTTATGTCTACTTCAGTCTTCGCAGATTGCTTTGGAAAGACATGGTCTTGATTCATTGAATCCCAATGTTTTCTGTTACAGAATATTTTGCTTTTTGAAAAATACCCTATTAAAATTTTACAGTCCATTCCATGCTGGATTTCAAGGTGGTCTGATTTTGGGTTGAGCCAAACTCTGTGAAATTTTATTCCACTGAGCCTTTCTCCTACACTTCATTTTTTAAAACAATGAAATATTTGTGACTGGTTTAGAGTCTCTTTTTCTGGTTTTATCCTAATGGATCTGGAAGAGCTGGTAGTTCCTATCACCTATTTGCAAATCTTTACAAAGTTGCAGTGGAGTGATCTTCCAAAGGATTACTCAATTTTCAGTCCTCTCAAAAGCTTCAGGTGTTCCTCTGGTAACCAAGAATTCAAGAAGAGACATTTCTGAGTAATTTAGCAGGTACTGTCTCCAAGTAAGAAAGAGATTCTGGTTATTTTAAAGACTATCTGTACAATGTGAAACTATGCAAGAGTACTCGCTTTTCTTTTTTTATTATTTTCTAAAATTTTGTGAATGTTTGTGGTATATTCATGTGATTTATACACATGGTTTATTCATTCCTTGAGCCTCTGAGCTTCAGAGTAAAAGTGGGGAGACTTCTCAAGGGAGCATTGCACTGGAAGTCAGAATTTCATTTTGCTAGGATCCAGCAAAGAACACATCCCGGTCTTATTTTAAAGGGACATGCCTCCCTCTCAGTGTATGCCATTCTCCAGTCTTTTGCTCTCCATGCTTGTCCTTTTTCCCCTGCGCTCTACTATTACCTTTTTGTGCGTGTGTGTGTGTGTCCCTCCTTTCATTGGTGTTTTTAGTTATTTTTTAAATGCCACTTTTAACTGATCTTCTATTATTATATCTTAATCCTTAATTTTTCCTTCTCTGATTTTATGTTCTCTGTTTTTAAGATTTTTACAACAGGATGGTCTATTATGAGTTTGTATACTCTGAGGTCAGGCATTTCCTGATCTCTAGTTCTTCTGCAATATCTGCAATATTGTTACTCAATTAGCTTATTAGGAATCTGGAGGCTGCTGTCCATACCAAAGATCAATATGGAATCCTTCAGGTAGAAGAGAGTGGATTGATTTGATATTCTTTTATTTTGGTTTGGGGTTTTTTGTGTGTGGTGTGTTGGGGTTTTTTTGTTTGCTTGTTTGTTTACTTGTGTTTTTTGTGTTGGTTTTGGATTTTTTGTGGGGTTATTTTTGGCTACTGAGAAGGAAAGCTGCATGTGTGTGTTCAGACACGGGAACTGGGAACTATTAAGTGATTACTATATTAATGCTTCTGTCTTTTTTAAATTTGCAAGGGGCAGGGCAGTACCTTTGAGCAGCTGTGTAGGAATAGGGAAAAAGTTGACTCATGAATAAAAAGGAGGCTGACCCCTGATCTCACTGAAGCCGTTGGGACATAAAATAAANGTACAAGGGGATGATCACTTCCCTAGTCCTGCTGGACACACTATTCCTGATACAAGCCAGGATGGTGTTGGCCTTCATGGCCACCTGAACACACTTCTGGCTCATATTCAGCTGACTGTTGACCGACACCCCCAGGTCCTTTTCTACTGGGCAGATTTCCAGCCACTCTTCCCCAAGCCTGTAGCACTGCATGGGGTGGTTGTGACCCAAGTGCAGGACCAGGCACTTGGCCTTGTTGAACCTCATACCATTGGCCTTGGCCCATTGATCCAGCCTGTCCAGATCCCTTTGTAGGGCCAACATGGTGTTGTCTGCAAATTTACTGAGGGTGCACTTGATCCCCTCATCCAAGTCCTGGATAAAGATTTTAAAGACAACCAGTACTGAGCCCTGGGGCCAGGTGACACAAGACTGCTTGGATGGATATTGCTCATCTATATCAGTACAGTTTATTGTTTATAGATTCTATAATATATATATACACACGTATATATGGGGGCGTGTGTTTTTGTGTGTAACTCTAGGAATTCATAAAAGTACACTAGGGATACTTTTCAGCTTCAGACCATACTTCCTTCATGAGAAATGTAGGGGATACAGTCTTTTATCGTATATTTCTGAAATATGAGACTCAGGACTGGATAGCAAAGTATGGAAGACTGTTGGTGTCATCTTCTTCCGTCCGTGCTGGGCTCTTCAGTGTCTTCTGCACTGCCTTAGAGGGGCTTTCTGGACAGCAGCATCAGCAGAAGCAGGCACTATCAGACAAAAGGGATAAGGGACAGATGTGCTTTACATTGTTATTTATTTATTTATATATATTTCCTCAAATGCAATCCTGTGCACTAAGTCAGAAAGCATTTAAAGTTTTCAAAAGTACTGAAATTATTTGGTAATGTAAACTGAAATATACTGAGGAATTAACATGGTCTGATGCCTGTTAGACCTAAATTCCTTTAGGACAGAACACCTAGAGTTTGACAGCAATTTATATGCAGTGTTCATACCAAAATTCATCCTTTAAAAGACTGTTTAGTGATGAAAACATATGCAAACATGAAAGTCATACATCTTATTTTGATTTTAAACTAGCAGTAACTATAATGGTGAAAAACAATGCAGAAGTTCTCCCCTGCTCCTAGTAAATGGAGATCAAATCTGTTATTAAATGTTCTGTGCAAAAATAACTGTTTTCAGCATTTGCCTCTTTTGTTCATCTCTCTTCTTGGTAGGATGAATGGGTGTATGAATGAGGAGGAAATTTAGGTACTGTTGTAATTAGAAGCCATTCCATCAGTTAATATTTTCAGTAAAGCAACTATTTTGAGGGTTAAATATCTCCACCCTACAGCTTAAAATGGGCTTCTTTTATATTGTTTTGATGCAAGGGTTATGGACCTTTCACTTATTGCTGCTCACATTGGATTAGTATTTTATATTTTTCTGTATAGATTGTCAGCCAAGAATCTATTTCTTATTTATTTTATTTAATTCTAAGATTTACTCATTGGGTGGGATGTGATTCATAAATGTCTGCTAAAGCTTGCAGTAATTATGAGAAAAGGATAATTTAAGCTTATGATGAGGTCTGAAATATAACTGCTGAGCAGGCAAAATATTTAGTTTTAATAACTGTTTTTATATGAGGCACTGGCGGATTCTCAAACCTTGTTATAGAGAAATAATCCTTTCTGCTGTGTAATAAACTTTTTTTCCTGTATTTGCCATTAAAATGAAATAAAGGTTACTATCCTCAATTTAAACGCAAACTCAATATGTTTCTGAAAAAAAAGATATCAAATAAAAATCATCACCTTAAAAGACATCCCAGCTTGTGAAGGTGAAAAAATTCATGCTTAGGAATGTCATATCATCTTAAAATTGCTGCTGTATTTTAAAACATTGTAGATAGATAGGTATTTGTTAATGGACAGAACTTGTGACATTGGTTTGCCGATGGATATATGTTCCTGTCAGGGAGTTGCATGTGTGCATGGGCTGTAGGAGCAGATGATATAAAACCTGAACACAGCTGGATAAAATAGCACACCATCCAAAACAAAGAGATTTTGTGTGTGCTGTTAGTCAGTGTAGTAATACTATTCATATTGACTTTTGGAAGAAATTATTTTTATCATAACCAGAAAGAATTCTTTCCTTTGGAAAAGTCTAAGTGTGTGCCCTGTTCTCTACTCCTGACCATATCGTTATTATTCTAATAAAGTCTATGATAATTTATCTAGACTTGGGTTTCGTTACTACTGTTAATATTACTACGTACTTTAATATTCCGCTCTATAGTATTCTGTAGCTGCGATTTCTTGTTCTCTGCATATCTACCCTCGTTCTTCCCAGCCCCACCATGGGAGACCTATGCAATACATTCAAACTTCAAACCTGATTCAACTTAATTATCTAAGCATTTGAGCAGTTTGTTTCAAACTGTGTAACTAATGAATTTAAACTGCTTTGTTCATTTGAGTCTTTTAGGAAGACAAGATTTCAGGGCCTTCTGGATCTTTAATAATAAAACAATGAAACCTATAACCTTTTATAACACCTATAAAAGCTAACTGGTCTTGAATAGGTTCCTGGTTTGTTTAATAGGCCATGAAATCTCACAGTATCAGTTGCTGAAGATGTATTAATTTGTCAGGTATTCTCTCTTTATATTTCTATTTTCAAAGTAATATGTATTTTTAAATGATTTGAACTAAAATTTTGAACTTCAAATCATATTCTGTGTTCTAGGATGGAATTAAAATGAACAAGTTAAAAAGTTATTTTCATATGGTGGTAAAATATCATGTCCTGTATTTACCTACTTAGAAGAGGAGCCTTAACTTCTAAGGAAAACTAATTCTAGGCATATTTCAAAGCATGAGTATTGATGAGACAAATACTCTGTTATGGTCATTTTTTACTTAGGCTCTGGAGTGTTTTGCTTTTCTAAATTCAGGTCTAAAACTTCAGTAAGATTGAGTCGCATAGTCCATATTAAGTCCATCTAAATAATGTTTTTCTTTAAATCAGAGTGAACACTGGGTAAGGGATAGATACTGATGAATTTGGCTACTTTACAGAAAACATTTGAAAGACGATAGGCAATCACGATTTATAGCAAACCTATGCTTACGTAGCTGTAAAAGAAAACTGAAGAGATATATGGCTGTCATTTATGCAAGTAATTTACCGTGTGCACAGATTCCATTAAATGGATCATAAGAACGTGCATTAATATTTATTTAATGACTTCCTTAAATGAGAATTTGCAGTTAATTTCTAATGTTATTTTAAATTTCTATTCATCCTTTTTGCTCCTTTGACTCCAAAGCAGAATAAATGACATTTCCTTACATAGGGCTGATAGGAATACAGAAGTAAACAATAACATAAAATCCAAGAATGTCTTGAGCAAGTATTTAATAAATAGGAACAAATGTTTAGCTATGACACTTGTTTCCTTAAAGTTGAAAAAGTAAAACAAAAAAAGCCTCTGCCAACATGGCATGTTGATATATTTGTCCTGTAATTATTATATCTTTTAATTTGCTAATTAGATAAATAATTTAGCAAGAAAGTAAGTTTTCTGCCATCCTAATTGAAATGTCATTTAACTTATTCTTTCTAAAAAATAAGTAGTAAACATCAGGTACATGTTGTGTCATACAACCAAAGGAAATGATGCTCTGAGCAGCAAAATAACCAAAACTCCCCGCACATGTGGTGGGTAGATAAATTGCTGTGATCATTGATGACACAAATGTGCTGAGATCCTTGCCTCCCATGTTTTATAGTTCTCCCTTTTCTTTCCCTCTCCCACTGGGAAGCTGGGGAAACTCGTGCAATTTCTGATGTTATTCACATTGTTCATGGCTGGAACTTCAGGAAGAGAGGATGTTGGGGATCTTAGCCTCTTAATAGCAACATGATGCAACTGAGACACAATCACTAAAAGGTACTCAGTTATGAATCAGTTCCAGTTCTTTCGGTAGTCCATGAGATCTGTGTCTCACAGAGCGAAAATGTACGTTGCCTTGTGCTGTCAGGAAACGTGCCTAAACGATGCAGCTCTTCAGTAAGCGTTGCTGGCAAATGTCAAAAGCATGTATTCTGCTGGCACACCTTAGAGAATGAGCTGTTAATTTCTTTCAGTATCATTTAAATTTGGAGAGATCAGGGACGTAGAAAACATTGGAGTGTTTGATATTTGCTTGCTTCTTTGCTGCATTCATCTCACCTAATATATTGGCATTTTACTTCGGATAGTTTAGAGTAGTTTTGAATACCAGGATGCTCCAAACCCATTAATCACTCCTGTTCTTTTCTGTGCTTGTGGCTTTCTACCATTTTGTGATGGTCTCTGGCAGCTGAAGCATCTGTTATTCAGGAATTAAGAACTGATATCATTGCTGCTACTAGAAAAAACGTGGCTACTTTCCCAGCTATAAGCCTTGTATGTCATGTGAAACCATGTGTCTGTCGCTGTTCATTATTGTATTATTTCGATTGCTGTGGAAGCCTGAGCTCCTGCTACAAAGGATAAGGGCTCCTCAGTGTGGGGAACTGCTCATTTGTGAATAGAAATGGCAGAGCTTGCCTGTGTCATCTTTTCCTCTCCCTTGCAGTTGTGTCATCTCTGAATGTGTTCGAGGATTTTTAGGAGGAGGGAGAAGGACAGGTCTTTATTTATTTCTACATTACAACTTCTTGTTCCCTGTGTCTAGGTTATTCCTAGTTCTTAAAGATCTGTAAAATGCCTCGCTCTCATGTCAAGTTTCCTTTTGACACTCATCAATTCTGCAAGCAGATTGTTTTGTTTCCTAAACTAGCAGTGTGAGCTTCCCTTAAATATTTTCTTAATTTACCACAGCAATGTTGCTACAGAAATTTTTCAGTTAGATCCTAATGCTTTGGATTCTTTCTCTTTAGAAATTGTTATTGATATTCTGCATCTGTTAATGAATACTGTTGAAGAGAGGTGATTTAACTGTGCCTGTATTTCTAGAGCATTTTGGGTACACTGATACAAAACAAATCACTTGCCTAAAATGCTATAGAGCAAAATAAAAAGGATAAATATATTTAGATTCAGGTTCTTTTGTCTTTCCACAAACATTAAAACAAACAAATGAAAAATCAGAGTTAATTTAAGAGAAGTGAATGAACTGCTTTTATATAGAGTGTTGGATGGTATTCTTTTTCATCAGAGAGCTTTAGTTTTTAGTGATCAGCAGGTTTCAAATGTTTGTAAACACAGTATATTTAATGGGCATTCTCCCATTCAGTGTTCTTTGGAAATATGCGTTAGAGAATAAACACTGAAATAGCAGTGGCAATGATAATTCATGTAGAAAACTTTTTTTTTCCCACTTGCTTTATTAAGCATTATAAAACTGAATACACTGAATAATTTAACACATTTAGTAACTTCACATTTGCTAGCAATACAGGTACCTTTCGTTCTAATAGAATAACACAGACTTTTACATTATTTAGTTAAGCTCTGCTGCAAATACAGAATAAATAAGTTGCACAAGACTTGTAGCTTTGTAACCTCACTTCATGAATGGTATTATAAATGAAGGTCTGTGATACAAGGTGATTTTAAGCACACGCAGAATGCATGTGTCTTCGTAATCTATTTGCCATATTTGTATGAAAATATGCATGCTTTTCTGTCTGGTGCCCAGTATCTCAATGCCTGAAATGCGTATGATAAATATTTAGCTCCTAGCACTTTTGTTTTTTCTGCCATGCTTCCTTACGAATGGAGTGTCATCTTTTGAAACTCAGACGAGTTTTTTAGCTAGCGACTCATTCTTCTTGAAGTTTCCTTTCAAATCCCACTTTTGGGAAAATACCATTTTAAAATACTTAATGATGATGAGTGAACACGTGGCCAATAAGTGAGTTGATTTTTGTTATCACAGAATGGCTGAGGTTGGAAAGAGCCTCCAGAGATCATCTAATCCCCTCCTCTGTTGTCCAGTTGGTTTTTGAATATCTCCAAAGATGGAGACTCCACAACCCTCTCTGGGCAGACTCTTCCAGTGTTCAGCCACTCTCATGGTAAATTATTTTTTTCTCTTATGACTAGATAGAATTTCTTGTATTTCAGTTTGTATCCATTGCTTTTTGTTCTCTCAGCATCACTGAAAAGAGTTTGGCCTCATCTTCTTTACTCCCTCCCGTCAGATATTTATACATGTAGATAAGATCCCCCTGAGCCTTCTCCAGGCTGAACGCTCACAACTCTCAGTCTGTCCCCATATAACAGGTTCTTCAGTCCCTTCTTCAACCTTGTGGCTCTTCGCTGGCCAAAGTCTGCTTTTCTGCATTCCAGGGTTGTGATATGGCTTTTTGCCTTGTTTTCCTCCTTTTGGAATCCTAAACTTTACCGTCTCATGGTCACTGCAGCCATGGTAGACCCATGGTCACAGGAGCTAAATCCTTGCTATCAGTATCAGCTGCAGAATCAGTTGTTGACTTGCAGGATCCATCCACTCATTCTCAAGATCTTTTCCTTCACCAGCATGATTGAAGAGAAGACCACCTGTGCCCCATTCCCTTGATCATTGCCCCCACAGCTGTTCCTGATCAGTTCCAGGTTTCCCTATGAACTTCACTGGTGCCCACGTGGAAGAGTAGCAGGGCCAAGGGTCAGACAAGCTGCATTGGTCTGTCAACAGAATCCTGGATCAAAGCCCCAGACAAGCAGCAGACCTCCCTAGATGAAGGGTCAGGTTGGCAAATGAAGTTCTGTGTCCCATTCAGCAGGGCTTTACTCACGACTATAACTTGCAGTTTCCTGGTGTTGCTTCAGAGCTTGCGCTCAGCCAGCACAGGTGCTTCATTGTCCAATTTTTCATCTTATGAACACTCTGAAGCTTCTAAATTTCTAATTTAAGAATATATTTGCATTGTGTTTGCTATTGGCTGAGTGTATTGATTTGTCTTGCTATAATACCATAGCAGGCAAGGAGGCATGCCCTTGTTGGATTGTTAGCAGCATGGAGCAGGGAGGAGCTTCTCTTCCAGCAGCACTGTGAGGTCTGAGGCATTTATTTGTACACACATGTTCTGTAGCGATGGCTTTTCTTTATGTTCTAGATTGTGCAGTAGTACCTCTGCTTTGAGTAGTGTCACTCATTGAATTTGGATAACTAGTTAAGATGTACTGCAGTTGTCCTCAAGCACACTTTTCTGTGTTTTCATTACTGTGCAGATCAGAGCATGAATGAAGATTTGGCATATGCCCAAATCTCAAATCACCATTGAGGATGGAAATGGCTGAGATGCTCACCTGAAACTGGGAAATCAGAAAGCTTACTGAACCCAGCAATACAGACATCTGAGTTACTTTCATATAACTTAATAGCTATGTCTTTCATTAACCTTCATACAGCTTTCTTCCACCTGTGCCCCCAATTCTATTGTCTGAAGTTAACCTAACGTATGCTTGCAGAGTATTGAGAATTGTCGTTTATCACAGTAAAGTCATGAGTTGGAAGTTGGCAACCTTTTCTGTGTTGTAGTTATTGATCCTGTGTGTCTTTAAATGGCTTGGTAAAGGTAGAAAAAGATATTATGTTCTGACACCTGGTTTGGGTATGTACAAATGTACGTTTTCTACATGCAGATAGATGTAGATATACCTGTCTTAGCCATCTGTCCTGCTGATGTCCTGCTGCTGAGATTTTTGCTGAATAAAAGCAGAAAATGTGAGTTAGCTAAAAGAAGTACTATGCTACAAGATGAAGCTGACCAAGGCCCTTGCCCCACTCCCAGCCAAGTTCCAGTAGGATTGAGATGTCCTAAGAACAAACCAAAATATTGCAGAGCTGGATTATTTATTTAAACAACTGTTAGCTATGAAATTGGAATCCAAATGTGAATATTAACAAATAAGAAAGATGGCTATGGATTTTGTTGGAACTTTTCTCTATTTAATAAAATACCCCTGAAAGTGGTATCTAAGAATGTTGTGTTTGGAGAGGGAAGTGTGAAAGAGGAAAGAAAAACTACTTTCTGGTACTTTGAAACTATTTTTTTTATTCCTTGGTTATGTTATTCTATAACAAAGCAGTAGAAGCTAATTATGTCATATTATAAATTAATCTGAAAGGTCTTCTGATATCTTTTAATATTAGTCTAAATTTACATGATTAAATAGGAATTTATTCTTCAATATGTAATCTAAAGAAAAATAGAAAATATTTTCTTTTATTCTGTGCAAGGTATATTTTCAATATGCATAATTCTCAATATACTAAAGCAGGATGGATATCAGCATGCTGTTTGAATTATTAAACTACATTTTTCTTTGTGTTTTTCACAGCTTAGTCAAAATAATTAATGTTAGTTAATAAATTAATGTGGAGTAAAAAACCAGCTATGTAATAACATAGGACTAAACTTGGTTGAATTACCTGTCAGTTGCAATGAGCTAAGAACATACATACAGATGGCTAACAGGGATCAATTGAGGGCAATAATTTGCTTGTTGACCACCCTGAGAAATTGAGGTGAAGTATGAAAAAAGGGTTAAAAGGTGGATTGCTACACATTAATGTGGCTGCTACAGACAGTACAGACACTCTAGTGAACGTTGGAGCATGTACATCAATTTCTATTATGTTCTAGCAATTGCAGTCAGTATCTCCTTGTTTTTAAATTTAATCTGTTTATTTTGAGATTTCTGTAAAGTCTTGTAGAACAAACATTAAATCAAAATAGAAGCTGCTTTTCAAGAAAATTTCCCCTGTCAAAAGTTATAGGACATATTTAGCAAGTTAGCAGTCTCCTTTAGGATACTCATAAATGTCAGCTGTAATTTTAATTGTTTTTTCTTTTCAGAGAGGCAGAGTTCATTTATTTCATGAAATCTCTGCTAACTCTTGGAATTTCAGATTAACGATACATTCGTGATCATAGTAAAACTATGAAGTAGAAATACTGTCCTAAACTTCAGCATTTTGTCCTGTTCAGTCCTGTCTGTGTATTTTCCTATTGAACCAGAACATAAGAGAAAAGAAGTTATCTGGATGCCTTCATTCTGTCTTTTATTCTTGTGCTGAAATATCTTGCTTACCGTGGCTAAATAAAAACCTATCACTTTTCTATTTTCTTTTGGACAGGTTCTCAATTCAAGTTGCTGCAACAGCAGAGAATTGCCTTCTTACTTTATACCCATATTTGGCATTTCACCGCTCTGATCAACAAATTATCTTGAGAAGCAGTAAGCAGTTAACACTCTACCTCTATATTATGTCTGGTAGTATTATCAATGTTTTCAGTGTGATAACAGGGATGTTATCATCAGGATATCATTTCTCTTCATTAATTACAAGGGGATACTGCAATGACATTTTGAAACAGTTTAATAGCTTCTGTTTTCTTGTTGAAAATGAGGAAGACTTATAGAAATGATTAGGTAATGTTTATTGAAAAATATTGGACAAGCCTAAATCTTACAGAATGTTTTGTGAAGTTTTTAAAGCATGAGTAGAGAAAACAGACCAAATAATAGAGAATAAATGAACATAATTTAAATTTGATTGATAGAGAGTGATCATCAACAATTCCTAGGACAACAATTGGATATGTTTTGAAGAAAGCAAAAGAGAAGCAAGCCACGTGGTATTGTGATAAAATGCGATCATTATTTGCCTGTTGGGAATAGTTTTCATTTTTTTTTAATTACTTTCCTTGAAGGCTGGAGAGCATAGCCATATTTTAAGGTCTAATAAAAGCCTACAATCAGAGACCAGAAATATTTTTATCTGCAATGTGTCTCTGTCTGCCTCTCTGTCTCTACATCTCTGCTTGCGTCATCATCACCCCTCGCGCCCTCCCCAGCCCTGTCTCTGCCCGCCTCCTGCACCCTTCTCCCTTTCTGCCTGCCTCAGTGATCTATAATCTCTTTATGTGTAGCTGTGCTTATGGAAAGAGATTAGAATCATTGTATAATTGAGGTTGGAAGGAATCTCTGGGGTCATCTAGTCCAACCTTCTGCTCAAAGCAGATTCAAGTATGAGGTGAATTATTGTGGTTTTTTATAGTTGTTGGGATCTGATATATTTTAATGAAATAGACAAGTTTTTCAGGTAAGCAAGTCTTTAGGTCTGAAATAGATTTAGCTTTGAAGACTGCGAATTCTAAGACTGTATTAACTAAATAAGTATGTTACTTGGACTGTCTAAGAGAAAAGAGAGATGGTACTTGTGAAGTTGAAAAAGGGATTAGCAAGAAGACAGGTAATGATTTTTATTTTTTTTTCCCTTATAGAGGATAGGTATAGATACCATATAATTCATGGTTCATAACACAATTAAATGAAGATAGGAAGGGGAGAAAAGTATTCTCTCTTGTAAATGTGCAGTGATTTTTTTTTTATTTTTTTTTTGTGACCAGTAGATCATTTTTGCAAACATGTCTTTTGAAGATGCTTTGTAGGTTTCCCTTGAGGTTTAGGTCAAAAATGGAGTGATGATTTTATAAGAACTGATCTCCCATTAATAATGGGATATTTCTGTCCTGTATTGATGCTTACTGGTTTGTTTACACTGTCAATTTGGATCATTTTTGAAGCAAGTCATTACCACTAAACTTCTTGAGTCTATTTTATGTGGTTTTGTATAGACTATTTTGGTGTGGAACCCTGTTTAATGTGACCAAACCATATCGATACAATCCAGTGACTTTGCATGCTCTTCAGGAAAGCTTTGCTTCCACATATCTGACAACGTGCTTGTGTGTTATTTGCTCCAAACCATACAAATAACAGTGCCAGCAATCAAAAATTAAAGATAATCATACAGATTTCTTCCTTCTCTTACTGGTGTGTTTACTTCTTCAGAAACTACACCAGGTTCCTCTTCTACTGTCATTCTGGAGACTGACATCAGAGATAGCTAGCAGAGGGTCTCTAATCTTATCGTAGGTCAACATGAGAATGTGAGAATAAATGTTCTAACAGAACTAATGGATCGATAAAGCATACTTTTGATTTTGGTTTGTAAAAATATGTGGTTTTGAGTCTGAAAAGGTTGATAATGGTATGCTGAGACTCATTACAGAGCTGGGATCAAAAATTCCTTTAAGAATATTTTGTTCATGACTTAGAATTCTTAAATTAGTGCTGTTCTGATGGGTGCTTTTCAGCAAGTGTGAAGACCTGTCCTGTAAAACATACAGTTAATGGGAAAAAATATGCAGGTAATTTTTTTTGTCCCCGGTCTAATGACCAAAGTGAGATTGTCATGATGAGTCAAATGAGAACTGTTACTTGATTAATTGAAGCACGAAATAGAAAAATGTAGAAGCAGATATCAGTTTATAAACTTTTAAAGCACAGAGAATAAAATATGTTTTCTCAACTGCAGTTTGTAATCTTGTTTTATAGACAGTAAGGAATGCAGTAGTGGAGAAGTTGTTCTGCATCCGTGTTATGCTGCACAATCACTTTCCCATAGCATTTCCTCAAGTTCCTTTGGTGCAACCACTGACTCAACCTATGAAGATTCTCAATCAGGTATAGTGCAGCTGTTCATTTTGAGCTCTTACAACTTATTTTCAGCTTACTGCTTTAAAGTGTTATGTTTCACATTTGTAAGCTTTGCCTGAAATTCTTCTGCACATATAATCAATGAATGCTGGGGAGGCTGTCCTCTTCTGTTACACCATGGGAAACCTGGCTGAGAGTATAGAAGCAGAAAACACTCTCCTTCCTTTTAGCAGACTAAGTGGAAGGGAAATCAGTCAAACTAGTTAAAAAAAAAAAAAAATAAATGTCAAGGTCCCTTTTGCAATAACATGTCCATGAAGGAGCCAGCAGAAAAATAACTACTGAATAAACCTTAGGGATCAGTTGCTAAGAAAAGTATTGCTTCTGTAGTCATGAAGTAACCAATCCTATACACTCTGTAAATATGCTATATTCTGCAAAGGTCTAGTTGTACACTCAGGTTAGACTTTGATATTTTTGTTGCATTTATGAAGTACTGTATAAAAACAACCATTGTCAGTGGGGCTGTGGTGGGTTGACCCTGGCTGGACGCCAGATGCTGCTCTGTCACTCCCTTCTAAAGCTGGACAGGGGAGAGAAAATATAATGAAAGACTCATAGACTGAGGTAAGGACAGGGAGAGATTACTCAGCAATTACAATCGTGGGCAAAACAGACTCGACTTGGGGAAAATTAATTTAATTTATTACTAATCAAATCAGAGGAGGATAATGAGAAATAAAAACTAAATCTTAAAACACCTTCCTCTACCCTTCCCTTCTTCCTGGGCTCAACATTTCTCCTGATTTTCTCTACCTCCTTCCCCCATGCTGTACAGGGGGACAGGGAATGGGGGTTGTGGTCAGTTCATCACACCTTGTCTCTGCTGCTCCTTCCTCCTTACACTCTTCCCTGCTCCAGCTTGGAGTCGCACCCATGGGAGGTGTTCCTCCACGAACTTCTCCAATATGAGTCCTTCCTGTAGGCTACAGTTCTTCACAAACTTCTCCAGCATAGGTCCCCCATGGGGTCACAAGTCCTGCAACAAACCTGCTGTAGCATGGGCTCCTCTCCACAGGTCCTGCCAGGAGCCTGTTCCAGTGTGGGCTCTCCATGGGGTCACAGCCTCCTTCAGGTGCATCCACTTGCTCCAGGGTGGAGTTCTCCACAGGCTGCAGGTGGATTTCTGCTCCACTGTTAACCTCTATGGGCTACAGGGGGACAGCCTGCCTCACCACGGTCTTCACCATGGGCTGCAGGGGAATCTCTGCTCTGGCACCTGGAGCACCTTCTCCCCCTCCTTCTTCACTGATCTTGTCTGCGGAGTGGTTGCTCTCACATATTCTCACTCCTCTCTCTGGCTGTTGTTGTGCAGGGTTTTTTCCCCCTTCTTAAAAATGTTGTCACAGAGGTGCTACGACTGTCACTGACTGGTTTGGCCTCTGCCAGTGGCAAGTCCATCTTGGAGTTGGCAGGCATTGGCTCTGTTGGACGTAGGAAAGCTTTTAGCAGGTTCTTATAGAAGCCACTCCTGTAGCTCCTGTGCTACCAAAACCTTGCAACGCAAAGCCAATACAGGGGCTCAGTTAACGTGCTGTTGCATATAAACTAAGAGTAATAGATCTTCTATAAGGTTGTCGGGTGACTAGTATCTGAGGCTGTAGACATCTATCTTTTCAGCTGCTAGTTTTCTAAGTAGGAAGTTAGAACAGCAGAAGTTACCGCTGCTGTTTCATCACTGTTAGGATTCCACTCTTGCAGATCTGCTGATGTTTGTGTGATCATTCTCTAAGGTACTGCCAAGACAAACAGGGGTAGTTAAATAGATTAAATAGCTCTTTACCAACATGATTTATTTTCAATGGAATGATGTAGGAAGAGTTCAGAAGAGCAACTTGGTTTCAGATCTGAAAAGGCAATAAGCTCTGGTGAAGGTAGCAGGGACAAGATGAGGAAAGTAATCTTGTCAGCTGACGGGATTGCACAAACTCAGATCTGACTGTGTGGTGATCTTATAAAGGACAAGTCTCTTTCTCAATATTGTATTGTATTGTTTTTTTCTTCTTAAATCCTAACAAGATTTTTTTTATTCACTGTCCAAGGTATTGGTTTTATTTTTGCATCATTTAAGGAAACATTAAAACTGCAACAGAAGTATTGAAATACACCTTCAAGGATGGAATCATTGAAGTTATTTGTGCTATGAGGAAAATTGTTCTGTTGTTATCTTTTATGCAATAATACTGTTGTTGATGTTGTTAACAACTAGTAGTTGTTAAAATATATAATCTAAGTTTTGACCAGGTCAGAATTTAGGAGAGAGAAGGCCTAACACAGGGGAGAAAAGTCCAAAGGCTTATAGATTGTAGGCTTAGTTGTACCTATACAATACCTGATAAACTGTTTGAACACAAGTCAGTTACTGAGCCGTGCTATGTGGGGAACTAGCATTGAATAGCTGATAAAGCTAAACCTACTGGAACTGTGTGTAAGACTTTTTCTTTAAGAACACTGTCTGTGGTTTTGTAAGCTGTGCCTGAGTTTATATTTTCTGATTGGGTAATATTTTTTTCTTTAAGTGAAACTAGATACCAAGAATATAATTTGTTCTGTTCCCAAGATGTGTACATGTCACTTAAATTGTTTACTCCTGAAATAAGTTGATCATCTGTTGTCTGACAGTTTTTTGTTTTCTGAAAACAGTTGTGTGTTAAAAAAAAAATAGTGTTTTTATACTAGACAAAAACAGTGAAATAAGGAATCTTTCTATTTTTTTTTTTCTGTGTCATTCAGAGTCGGATACTACTTTTGAAAGTGAGAGTGATGAAAAGATGAGTGATGAGAGTGAAACTGACAGTCAAAGTGATGGGAGAGAAAATAAATTTGAATTGTCATTTTTTCCGGCTGAAGATAAAGAGGAGTACATCTTCTTTCAGAAAACCCTAACTGCTGTTAAGAATTGGTTCACTCTCTTTGGTTGGTCGAAGGGACAAAATCCTATTTCAATACCATATTCACTAAGACGGTAATTCATATCTACTTAGAGCTAACTTATGTCTGCCTAATAAAATGTTAACACATATACTACAGAGTTTTGGATGTGATCTGAGGAATGTAAACATGTTCTAATACACAGTTGTATATTAAAATTGTAGCATCTACGTGCTGTTCATATGAAAATGTCATTCAGGTGTAACTTTTCATTTTTTAAAATATATTTCCAACTAGGATGCTCTAATATATCATAAAGCAATGTATGTTAAATATGCAGTTCAAACTATATGTCACCCTCTTACCTGAAATTGATTCGCCTCCCAGAATGAACACAGTTCTAGCAATTGTCCCTTCTTTGGTGTCATAAATAAGTGTTTTAACAATATGTCTTTTTTTCCCCCCACATACTCTGAGATCAAGAAACAGATGGGAAAGCAAATTTCATAATCAACAGTCTTGCAAACACCCTGGAAATATATCAGTCTTAAGATCAACTGAGTGATGCCACTATCTAGGTTGCTACTAAATAATGAAGAAGCCAGTCTCCTGGGACACAAACACATAGGCATTTATAAACATGATAGAAATCAGTTATGTTTGGCAGAAAGCAGTGACAAACACAAATTTATTTATGAACTATTTCACATATACTTACTAATATTCCATGCAGTTTAAAGTTCTTACATTATTATGAAAGTTCTGTAAAAAGGAAGAAGTGCTATACTTTTCAGCCTTCTTTCTGCTGTTTTTACTTCTTGGTTTAGTAAATTTATCATTGTGATATGTATAATGTTAGCTTGTTTTGTGCATTTAAAGGAATAATATCAGAAGCTTTTTCTCTCTTTAGTGATGTGTGTAAAGTCCAGATGACCTCTTTGCAAGAAACAGTTTTTAAACAAAATCTTGGCAAAGATACTAAGACTGTTTATGACATGATATTCCATCTGAGTGGACAGTTGTTACCAGGCGTTACATCGAGCAAGTCATTACCCCTTGATCCAGTTGAACGAATGTTACAGCTCCACTGGCAGCATTCTACGTTGCTTGCTTTCCTTAAGTAAGTATATGTATGATACAATATGTGTCTCTTTTCTTTCCATGTTTTTTATTAGCATAATTCAAACATAATTCAACTGAAGAATATACAGTAACTTTGGGGTTTCCTTTCTTTTGTGTTCTAAGATTTATGTATTATAAATTTTAATTAATTTTTACCAAGGTTATCCTCTGCAGTTTACGCTAATTGAGGAGTCCTTTGGTAGGATTATATCCAGCACAGGAATTCCACAGGAATTCTGCTCCCTTAAATATGAAAGAAGATGACTCTTAATCTCATTCCTTAGACTCAGTAGATAGTCAAATCAGGTTTGTCATTAATGATCCTAGCATTCCAGTGATGCTCTTTGTCCTGTAATTACTGGCTTTAGCAAAAATTTTATAGACTGACTTTGTAATCTGTTAGTCTTTCATATTAATAATATGCCAAGAAATGGAAGCAGTACTCCTGCTGCTGAACAGATTTAGCTATTAGCTATCTTCATTGATAATCTTATCTTGTCACAAAATAGGGAAAAACTGTTGAAGATGATGCAAATCAAAAAAGGTTAGTAATTTCTTTATCCTTGTTGGCTGTTGCTGCTGCAAAACAGTGAAGAAAAGTAACTTCAGAGAAAGTCTAATGTCATGAGATCCTTAGAGATCATCAGAAGGCCTGAAACACAGCATCTCTACATCTTTTTAGCATCCTCACCTAGTGTTTAAGAGGCTGTAAAGCCATTTAAAAACTGTAATTTACATACTGTTCTAAATACAAGCTTTCCATCTGAGAATAACAAACAATGGTATAGCTGTATCTGAACTCATAATGTGACCAATGCACACTGCTTCTTATGTAACAGAAGGGCCAGTAACTGCAGTGATATACTAGCAGACCTAAGAAGCAATGTGTGTGATGCTTTAAGGTCTGAAAGCATAATGATACTCAGTGTGGTGCCATCAACGGATATCTCTTCCAGGCTATCTATCAACAGAAGTATTCCAAAGAATGATCCATTACAACTTTTAAAAACTTTATGGAAACAAGAAACCATGCTGTTTATCTACCGTTATCTCAAACACCTCTTTCTGTTTGATTATAGAATCGTTTCAGTAATTCCATCTTCCTGGGCGAGTTGCCTCATTAGATCTCATAAGCTTTCACAATGCACTGAATCAAAAAGCCTGATGCAAGATGGTCAAAAGTGCTGTGCACTATTGATGCTCTCTCCGCATCAATAGCAGAGTGACTGCTATCTATAGCAAAGCAACTGAGTCTACAGACACAGTGAAAATCATGGGCTTTGAGATAAAGCATTACAGTATTAAAAGGGAAATGAAAGCAAAGGTTTCCTCTGGGTCCAACAGCACTGGACCTTTATTTGCAACTTTCATCCATGTCATTTGTTTTTAAAAAGAGGCAAAATAACATTCTTCTGTACATCATCAGTAATACAGTGGCAGATGATTTGGAGGAGCCATTGCAGCAGTGACAGAACAGTATCTTTGCCTGTCTTCACTAATGAAGAGCAATGCTTACAGATTCCTTTTGTTTTCACAATTCAACATCCATTCTGACACTAAATAAAGGAATCGATGGATACATCCCATCATATTTTCCCATCGTATCTTAAAGGCTAGAGTCATTAGGCAGTGGACTGCTGAAGAATGTCTTACCATCATATAAATTGAAAACTCTCACTAATGCCACCCTGATGATTTTTCTTCCGGAGGAGTGTTGCGTCCTTCCAGAGACCAAGACATTGAGTACATCGTGATACGATGCTGAATGGTTGTCTAAGTAGACTCAATAGACTTTTTTATTTATCTAATCAGTATGTTGATGTTTTTCTGAGGTCAGGGTGTCAAAAAAACTTCTTTGGTTCCAACTCAAGGAAAATCCTTTCTTTTGCCACTGCCTTAGGTCTAGTGTTAAGCTAATACTGTGCACAACTCCTAGGAGAGCAGTCAAGAATAACTTCAAGACATCCTTCCTCTTTTGAACCCTGTTACCCTTGTTAACAGTTAAGTTTCATTAGTCCTTGTATAAGCAGCTTGATTGATTCCACTCAGTTCCTATCAAGAGAAACACAAGTGTCTACTTTTCGAGGCTGGAGCTGATGTGCCTTTCATAGCCTTTCACCCTTCAGTATGGGCTTTTACAAACCTAATTCAAATTCATATAGACATTGACTTTGGTCTTTCAGCACTGATATTTCTTCTGTCTAGCTTCAAATATGTTAATATCTCTTCTGTAACTCATTGTTTGATGGATGAGATCAGTATGAAGGAACCAAGTGGTCGGTCACAAGTGGTGTTCCCCAGGGCTCAGTACTGGGGCCGATTCTCTTTAATATCTCTATCAAAGACCTGAATGAGGGGACCGAGTGCACCCTCAGTACGGTTGCAGATGACACCAAGTTAGGCAGGAGTGTTGACCTGCTTGAGTGTAGGATGGCCTTACAAAGGGATCTGGACAGGCTGGATCAATGGGCCAAGGCCAATGGTATGAGGTTCAACAAGGCCAAGTGCCTGGTCCTGCACTTGGGTCACAACCACCCCATGAAGTGCTGCAGGCTTGGGGAAGAGTGGCTGGAAATCTGCCCAGCAGAAAAGGACCTGGGGGTGTTGGCCAACAGCCAGCTGAATATGAGCTAGCCGTGTGTCCAGGTGGCCAAGAAGGCCAACAGCATCCTGGCTTGTATCAGGAATAGTGTGTCCAGCAGGAGTAGGGAAGTGATTGTTCCCCTGTACTTGCCACTGGTGAGGCCACACCTTGAATACTGTGTTCAGTTTTGGGCCCCTCACTACAAGAAAGACATTTTGATTCTAGAGCATGTCCAGAGAAGGNACCCTCAAAGCAGAGAAGTTTTTCCTCGTGTTGAGATGGAATTTCCTGTCTTCCAGCTTGTGCCTGTTGCTACAAGCAACAAGCGATAGGACAAGAGGAAATGGCCTCAAGTTGCACCAGGGGAGGTTTAGATTGGATATTAGGAAAAATTTCTTCACTCTGAAAGGGTTATCAAACATTGGAACAGGCTGCTCAGGGAAGTGGTGGAGTGACCATCGCTGGATGTATTTAAAAGATGGGTAGACATGGTGCTGAGGGATATGGTTTAGTGGTGGTTTTGGCAGTGTTAGGTTAATGGTTGGACTTGATGAGCTTAAAGGTCCCTTCCAACCTAGATGATTCTATGATTCTGTGAAAATAACATCACTTCTCATTGGATGACAGTGATACCTAGCATCGGTTATCCTCCAAGCTTGAGCATGCCGCCCAATATCTTTGAGTATACCAGAAAGCCTTATTGGTCATTGTCAGCTCTGGAAAACGCTTCTTTTCCTCACTCTGATTGTGTCAGGTGGCTTGGGCAAACAAGGTAAACTCTTAGCACTTTTTGAATTTGGATAGAGTGGTGTGTATGCTGTGCAGCTGGGAGTATACATTTATTCATAACATTGAAAATAAGTAACACAAGTGGAAATATCTCTTCAAGACAGAGATGAAGAAATGGAAGAACGTCATTAATCTACTTACATTAAGGTTGTACCAGAAAGATCTTTCAATATACCTTATTTTGTTTATATTCTGGCAACTTCTGGCAAGGAGGCAGTCAGGTGTCTGTCCTTTTGCATACCTTACACTTGAAGCTTCCCCTAACAAAGCCTGTTCAGGAGCTTCGATCCAAATATTCACTCACAGAATTTTCCTTAAAGAGTTTTCATGGGATACTTCTGGAGCATGCCTAGATAGGGTCAAAATTTTCTCCTGGTGGAGCCTGATGGCTCTTATGTCCAGTCTTCCCATTGCGATTTTCCATGGAATCTAGGCATCTTGAAACTAGCATACATGGTATTAGTTGCCTACTTTAAAATAAGGAGTATTGATGTAAGTGGATCCCAACCCCTTTTGGTAAGCATAACAGGAATTGGAAAGAAATACTTAAGTGTTTCTAAGGTAGTTTCTTGGGCAATTTGGAAAGCTGTTTAGTAGCTAAATTTTAATAAAAGCCTTCAGTCTTACTGAGTTTCATCTGTTAACTCACTGACGTATTCAGAGCAGAACTGGAGCAGCAGCCAATTGGTCAAGGCTAAGTTCAGCGCCTCTGTACGCAGATACATTGATGACTGATGATTGATGAGGTGTGATGATTGGAAATGAAGTAGTAATACGTAAGAATCCTAGCAAAGTGATACAGGTTCCCATAGGAAAGAGGATCTAGCTAACTCCTGTGCTTATATGTATTTGACGCTAGATGATTAAGTTGGTGCTCAGTATGCACTTAGCATTACCACATCCTGTTAGTTCCTGCCTCTTCTAGTTTGTGTGAATCCTATCAGATTTCTTCATTGTTCCTGATTAGTGGATATTCTTTTCCTACTTGTACATTTTAGGATCACCTAGAATATTTGCATTTCTTCAGAAGTTGATATTTAAGAGTGTTTATAAATCATACTAGAAAAATGTCTGGTATCTGCAGATGGTAAGACATCTAGAGGCAGCCTAGATATGAGTGATTCATGTGTGATCTGCTATCCCTGCATGTTCATTGCAATTTGTGGAAAGTGCAAATTCTCTCCTGAAGAAGCCCAGGAGAAAACTCTGAGAATAGAAACATCCAGTCCTCAGCTTTCTTCCCCCAGCCACTACTTTCTGGTCAGCATGATTCAAATGAAGCATAATTAATCTTTCAAATTTTCCACTTGCTAAAGCAAGTGGATGTTTTTCGCCATTTCAAACAACGTTCCAAATATCAGTTTTATTTTTCTACCCTCAACAGGTTTCCTTGGTATATTACCAGCAGTAAAGGAAAAATTTGGGTATTTTACAATACAACTAATTAATCTGTTGCAACCTCTGTGTCATGAGGAAAAACGTCTTAACAGTGTGAAAATACTGATCTTGGAGAACTGACATCATGTTAAATATTGACCTTAATGAGGAGGAATTTTTTTAAGACAGTGTTCCTCAATAACAAAATGCAGCCGGTTATGAGAACATTCAGTTATACAGAACCCATCTTTACTATGATGACGTGTAACATTGTTATATGGCTGTTCTGAGGATGAAAATTGTAGATTACACCGACTCCCATATAGCTACCAAGTAAAAATATTGAAAGAAAGATAGGACATTTGAAAAGATGAAGGTTGTATAGCTTCTTTCTTTTATCATTTAGGAAGAACTAAAGTTTTAATGGGTTTTCATGGGACAGAGTCTATGACTTAATGGAAAATGGGTATTTCAAACATAGTGAGTTTTAGAACCAGTCTACTAACTTGGGTCCTTGATTAAAATATTTGTATTTTAAAAAAACATGCTAGATAATTGTATGAAACATGAAATATTTAATGATCTGAGAAGATAATGTCACTATGTAAAACAGGGAGACAGAAATATGTGCTGTTACCAGAAAAATATAATTCTGTTGGAAGAGAAATAAGTTGTCATAATACTACTTTCAAACTGTGATGTATGACTTTTAATGTACAAAGTAAATTGAATTTGGACTGTATGGTAACAGAAAAGTACGATCACTTCATTTGAATGAGAAACTAGTTATATAACAAGAAAATCTCATCTGATTATTATTCACATTAGCCATGTTAAAAACACAGAGAACAACGTAAATCTAGATGCACTAAAGGTAAGGAAAATTTCTGCTCCTCTGAGGAAAATAAATTTAAGAATTCTTCATTATTTTCACCTCTTTCAATCAACATTTGTTTAAACTGTGTCATTTGAGTTAAAGAATGTTCTTTCTTTACTTGGAAGTTAGCGTTTTTTGGTATTCAGTCTAATGAAGTTGCCTTTTGTTACTACACTTGCTTTTCCTATTGCATTTATTAGTCACTTGAGAATAGATGGCAGGTCAGTTTTACAATTAACAGAGTTTTGAAATACCTTTCCTTACAGCCATAAGACTTCCAATACCAGACCTTCAAACAGATAAAAACATCATCAAGTTTTAATTCTACTAATGTTATGTAACACTGGTCCTTTGGCTTTCACATGGAAACGGGTATTATATCTTTATGGAGGAGCAATTCTCATAAAGAAGCTGGTCTATCCAGAGTTGTATGTGCTTTTAGCATTTAGCTGTAGGCATGGGAATTGAACATGAACTTCATAAACAGAAGCTCCCTAAAGCAATTAATAGAACTGAATCATTAGTCCAAAGTGTACTCAGAACTCAGAAGAGCTTCACATAGGTTGAGCAAATTGAAAAACATGGACTGCTCTTAAAAACAATTGTCTTGCCTACCTATTAACTCTTCCTGCTTTATGATTTCAGAAGCCAGGGAGCGTATCTTCCTCATGTTATGCCAGAATTTCTGCTTGAACCTGATGATTATAAGAAATGGATTAAAGCGCAAACTGTTCTGAAGGTAGGTATGGGGGTTTTGTTTGCTTGTTTTGTTTCATTTTTTGTTCCTTTTTTAACAAAGGCCACATGCTTAGTATCAATCCTTTGAAGACTAATGGAAGTCCTCTGTGGGCCATGAATATTCATACTGTGCTGACTGTTTTGGATTGCATAAATCTAAGCACATGCATGAGACTGAACAAAAATGTAAGCTGACACCAACATTTACACCCCCCTTCCCTGGTTTTTCTCTTCCATTCCTTCCAATACTGTTGATACCTGTGGTTAATTTCCAACAGATATGTTTTCTCAAAGCAGAGTTAATTTTACTGCTTTCTACTGATTTTACCATTTTTTAAAAAATATCCTTTGTGTTGCCTCACTGTGCTGTTGTTGCTTTCAACTCCTGTCATTTCTGTATTGTGCTTCTTATTCCTGAAATAGTGGCAAATGGTAAATAGTTCTAATGCTTATCACTATTGCACTATAGTAGAGGTTCTCAGTCATTTATGCCATTGATTCATTATTGTCGTCTTGTGAATTTCCTATCCAAACTGCTGAAATGCATATCGAAAATAAATCCCATTCCTTTATCTGAAGGGTCATATGGATGTGTTGAGAAAAGTAGATGTGAAAAACTCAGATATACTTAGCGACAAGCATCTATTAATTCTGGAGGACAGTGTATTTGAGACAATGAGCAAACGAGCTTGGACAGATGTGCTACTACAGATATACAAGGTAAATTGTAGATATATTTACTACTTTGTTACGGTTTGAGAAACCCACAACAATTTATTGTCATTTAGACAATTCTTCTGTCACCCGATGACCCCTCCCCACCCAGGAAGGGGAATCAGGGAAAAAACAAGGAAACCCAGGGGTTGAAATAGAAACAGATTTAATAGAATAAGACTAAATAATTAACAGTAATAACGCTAAAGAACCAATATTGATACCAATATAAAATATACAAGGATTATACTCAGCCAATTCTATCAGTAGGAAGCTGTGCACTCCCAGCAGTGGACAGTAAATGTCAGACACTGCAAGTGCTACGGCTTCGGGAGGAAGGGAAGGCCTCAGGGGTCCAGCATCAGGGCAAGAAGTTCTCTGGATCATCACCATCAAGGGAGAGAGAGCTTTGCAGCAAACTTCCTAATTTATATTGAATGTGACGTTCATGATACGACCTAATCCTGTTGGCCAGCTTGGGTCAAGTGCTCAGGTCTCGCTCCTCCTCATCCCAGCACCTGGTGAGCTTGAAAACACTGAGACCTTGACACCCACACACCATAGCTGGCTATAAAGTAAATATTTTCACAAATTCAGACACTAGAGTCTTCTAAAAGTACAGTTTTCCCAAGCATTAGAAAAGAAATTAGTCCTGTGTAGCTCAAACCAGGACATACTTAAATTCTGAAGAACCGATGGCAAAAAACCTTTGTTTTGAAAAGATCTGTGGTATATTCAAGT
>VYXH01012579.1:0-57173 GCA_013397275.1 Burhinus bistriatus | reverse complement strand
TTTTTTTTTTTTTTTTTTTTTTTTCCAAACAGAACTTTAAATACCTTTAAGTATTTTATTTCTCTGTAACGGTGAGTTCTCGATCATTTAGAATCAGAACATTTTCTTAGTTCTGAAACTTTAGCAGTGTGTTAGTATGTTTCAATTAGGAAATACTATGTTACAACAGTCTGCATTTTGTAGAATTAAATGTTATAGAAATCTTATTACAAATAAAGAAAACTCTGCCATGCTTCTTTGTTACCCTGGTTAGAAACAGTTTTCCCTGGACACACTGAGTTGACTAGACACATACATAACCATGATATTTATTATCTTACATTAGAATGGAATTTTTAAACAGGTAAGTGTTTTTTATAATACTTCTTCCTTTTAAGATGTAATGAACTTGATCATTATGGACTTCCCAAGTTTTATTCAATTTTATTTTTCCTGATGTTAGATAAAATTTTTGGATGTTTAAATCATGTTTCCAAAGTAAATCTGATGTGTTCACCAATGATCAATAGTATTTATATGACTAAAAATAAATGTTTACTTATTTCTGTTCAAAGGTATGGAAAATAAATTAAAAAAAAAAATAAATTATCTGGGCTTTCCAGTACAGAACAGACATGGACATACTGGAGGTGTAACTCTAGTGAAGGGTTCCAAAGATGATTTAAGAGACTGAAACATCTGTCATACAGGGAGAGACTAAGAGAGATGAGACTGTTCAGCTAGGAGAAGAGAAGGTTCAAGGCGTATCTTATCAATATGTGTAAATACGTGATGGTAGGGTGTAAAGAAAACAGCACCAGACTCTTCATGGTAGTGCCCAGTGACATGGTGAGAGGCACTAGGTACAAACTGAAAAACAGGAAATCCCATTTAAACATAAGAAACGTTTTTACTGTGAGGGTGGTCACATACTGAAACATCATCTGCATATTCATTGTTCCTTCATCTTTCTGTCCTATAATAGTACATTTTCACAGCCTTATAACATCATATTCATCTCTCCTGTTAATGTCGTAGGAATTATACGTCTGTGCTTTACTTTTTTATTGTAGCCTTATGCCATTTGGCTAATGTGGTGTTCAGTTCACTATAAAAAAGCATAAGCAGAACTCTTTAGATAACATGACTTTACATTGGAACTAGTCACAACATTCAAAGTCATCTTCTCTCTTCTATACTCTTCTGTTCGAACCCATTTTTCATAAGGGTGACCATAACTGCTGAACAAGTTTTATTTATTTATATTATTAAATTTGCAAAGAAAGCATCAGAACAATAAAGAAAACAGGATATGAACTGTCAAGACAGCAAGATTGGTTTATATAAAAAATATTTATTTAGGCTAGTGTTGAAGTATTCTGAAGTTAAGAGAATGTTTTGTATCTTAAAAGCAGTTTCATTAAAATAAAAGTAAAGACAAGCCTTTATGTGATTATGAGAGCCTGATATCAAGCAAGGTAAGATGAAACAGAATCCTTTCTTACTCATATAGCATTCTGCAAATTTCAGAAAATATTAAAAGAATTCATCTATTCACCAGATATGTTTTGTTTTCCAATGTTATTTTAGAAATAAAATGCTGTTATTAGAAATACTTAGTAGTATTCTTTATCAACTAAAATGTCATCCTATATTGCTTTCGTGCCCGTACCTGATGCATTATGGTCCACTTATTTGTTATGAAAACTTCTGTTGCTGCAGAAGTTCCAGAGCAAAAAAAGTATACATAAATCCAGCTGAGAAAAATAGAAAATTAAGTTTATTCTGAAGAAAAGGTAGAACCTGTGGAGAATAAAAGGGGAAATTCATCAATCATAAAGATATACTTTTAGTTCTCTTTTTGAGCAGATAGAAATACTGATGGTATTCTACAAATCTTGAAAGTTTAGGCTAATAGAAACACATGGGCACTGACAGCAGAAGTGGAAATTTAGCCCTTGGGTCAGACCAGATTTTCAATAAAGACAATCTATCTTTAAATTTAATGAGCATGTAGCAATAAGGATGCTTCTTACAGTTATAATTAATAACATTTCCTAACCTAATAGCTGATTTTTTTAAAAAAATAAATACAGTGTGCTCCAAAAAGCCACTGTGTGCTACTGTCCTGGTCCCTCAACAGGGTTTCAATAGGAAGGTAGACATGCGGGCATGTTGAATTAGGATGTATTGGGCTTTTCTTGTTAAGAGACAGTAAAAGAATGTTTTATGAGTAAATAATGTTTCATATTTTCTTCTAAATTTAGTTACCATTACTCTGTCCTGTTTTGATCCTTTTGATAGAACATCAGGTTATACTGATGAAGGAACATTGCAATAAATTAACCTGCAAAGACACTACCTTTTCAGAAAGCATGAAATAGTATATATTTGCTTCCCTTTTTTGGCGTTGTTTTCTTCAGATTTGTATCTGAGGATGCTGATATTAAAGTCTGAGATTTTTTTTTCTCTTAACATAGCTCTATGCAAATCAATAACGTGCTGTAGAGAGAAATCCAAATATTTAAATTAAGTTAGCTCAGCCACCTCTGCATAGAACTACATTATGCTGACCTGAAATGCTTCAGGATTTAAAAAGGAATTTCAAAGTGACTCAAATTTATTTTTTTAAATTGTAATTAAATATGGATTATATAATTTGAGTCTTGTGTACATTAATAGTTAACTAGGTTTCATATATTGGTAAATCACAAAATGTTGTCTTCAGAAAAAACTTGAAAGCAATGGATGACAAGTCCTTCATGTCATCTGGAAAAAAAAAAAAGAAATCCGTGTGTAAATGTGGAAGCTGTGATGCCACATGGCTGTAGCTGCATCATACTATATTTAAGTGTGCCTCTCCATCTGCAGCAAATGGAAGGATTAAAAAGTTTTAACGCTTTGCCTCGAGAAACTGATGCTCTCTCTAATGTACCTGTTAAAATCTGGTATTGGAAACTAATATGAAGAGAAACAATTGTAAAAGGGGTGCAAGCTGTTTTTATTCTGATTAGATGAAATGAAATGAGATACCCTTTTTTATGTATATATGTATCAGGGAATTAGACAGCTCTGGAATTAAGGCACTGAGAAACTGAGCCAAGTTCACACTTCAAAATAACGTTTACTGGATTGGCATACATTGTCAATGATTAGTTGTTAGGCTTTTTTTTTTTTTTTCCCCCTCTTCTTTTTTTTCCTCTTATAGAATCATAGAATGGTGTAGGTTGGAATGGACCTTAAAGATCATCTAGTTCAACCCCCCCTGCTATGGGCAAGGACACCTCCTACTAGACCAGATTGCTCAAAGCCTCATCCAACCTGACTTTGAACACTTCCAGGGATGGGGCCTCTACAACTTCCCTGGGCAAACTGTTCCAGTGTCTTACCACTCTCATAGTGAAAGATTTCTTCCTGAGATCTATTCTAAATCTACCCTCTTCTAGTTTGAACCCATTACCCCTTGTCGTCTTCCAAACAATTAGTCCTTAACAAACTCATCCTAAATTATTTGTGAATATAGACTCTATGGAGCTGATGCAGTGTAGTGAGCATTTATGGCCATGGTCCTTGATAGGCCTAGTCACTGGTAAAGATGGTCAGGCCTGAGACCTCTTTGATGAGGGAGGATGGAACTAAAGCTGTTGACTTCATCATCATCCTGAAAATCAGGTTTTGTGTTCCTCCTTCAAATACCTTTTCCTATGCTGCCATTTCAGGTGGGAAAAATAAAATAATCAAAGGTATTGTGTAGAATTTTTACTGTTAACATCTTTATATTTCATATATATTTTATATACTTTTCTTTTTTTTTAAATGCATGAAGACTTAATCAAGGACCTCTGGATACCAAGAATTTTAGTGTAGGCATCATAATGTTTATTTTTTCAGGAGAAATGTTCGGTGTAATTTGGACCTAAATGAGCAATTGGGTCAGTCTCACCTCTGTGCCTGGCAAGATCATGGAGCAGATCTTTCTGGAAACTCTGCTAAGGCACATGGGAAATAAGGAGGTGATTGGTGGCAGCTAACATGGCTTCACTAAGGGTCAATCATGCCTGACAAATTTGGTGGCCTTCTATGATAAGGTTACAGCGTTGGTGGATAAGGGGAGAGCAACAGATGTCATCTACCTGGACTTGTGCAAGGCACTTGACACTGTCACACATGATATCCTGGTCTCTAAATTGGAGAGACATGGATTTGACGGATGGACTGCTCGTCAGATAAGGAACTGGCTGGATGGCCACACTCAAAGCGTTGCGGACAACGGGTCGATGACCAAGTAGTGACCAGTGATGAGTGGGGTTCCTCAGGGGTCGGTACTGGGACAGGTGCTGTTTAACATCTTTGTCGGTGACATGGACAGTGGGATTGAGTGCACCCTCAGCAAGTTTGCTGACGACACCAAGCTGTGCGGTGCTGTGAACACATTGGAGGGAAGGGATGCCATCCAGAGGGACCTGGACAGGTTTGAGAGGTGGGCCTGTGCCAACCTCATGAAGTTCAAGAAGATGAAGTGCAAGGTCCTGCACAGAGGTTGGGGCAATCCCAAGCACAAATACAGGCTGGGTGAAGAATGGATTGAAAGCAGCCCTGAGGAGACGAATTTGGGGGTGTTTGTTGATGAGAAGCTCAACATGAGCTGGCAATGCATGCTCGCAGCCCAGAAAGCCGACTGCATCCTGGGCTGCA
Organism: Burhinus bistriatus; assembly: GCA_013397275.1. Taxonomy (NCBI): domain Eukaryota; kingdom Metazoa; phylum Chordata; class Aves; order Charadriiformes; family Burhinidae; genus Burhinus; species Burhinus bistriatus. The sequence goes on along the minus strand of VYXH01012579.1, from coordinate 52,499 downwards.
TCAAAAGAAGCGTGTCCGAAGGAGGTGATTCAGCCCCTCTACTCTGCTCTCATGAGACCCCACCTGGAGTACTGTGTCCAGCTCTGGGTTCCCCAAGCCAAGAAGGGTACAGACCCGTTGGAGCAAGTCCAGAGGAGGGCCATGAAGACAGTCAGAGGGTTAGAGCACCTCTGATATGAAGACAGGCTGAGAGAGTTGGGGTTGATTGAGAAGGCTCTGGGTATACCTTATGGCAGCCTTCCAGTACTTACACAGGGCCTACAGAGAAGGTGGAGAGGGACTCTTTATCAGGGAATGTGGTGAATGGACAAGAACTAACGGTTTTAAACTGAAAGAGGATAGATTTAGGTTAGATATTAGGAAGAAATTCTTTACTGTGAGGGTGGTGAGGCACTGGAACAGGTTGTCCAGGGAAGCTATGGATGCTTTATCCCTGGAAGTATTCAAGGCCAGGCTGGATGGGGCTTTGAGCAATCTGGTCTAGTGGAAGGTGTCCCTGCCCATGGCAGGGGGGTTGGAAGATTGGAACTGGATGACCTTTAAGGTTCCTTCCAACTCTAACCATTCTATGATTCTATCAAAGATACCATTTTAAGATTGTCTATAGATTGCACTGGAAATCGGTATAGTAGTTCAGTAATTAGTGCTTTGTATAGGATATACACAGTAATTCTTGTAATGCAGATGGGTCCAGTCATTTCATCCAGTTGATCAAAACTTGGAAAAAAGTCGAAAACAAAAAGTGTTTAGAATTATAGAATCATAGAATATTTCAAGTTGGAAGGCACCTATTAGGGTCATCAAGTCCAACTCCCTGCTCCTCACAGGACTACCTAAAACTAAACCATATGACTAAGAGAGTTGTCCAGATGCTCCTTGAACTCTGAGAGGCTTGGTGCCATGACTGCTTCCCTGGGGAGCCTGTTCCAGTGACCAACTACCCTCTCAGTGAAGAACCTTTTCCTAATGTGCAAACTGAACATCCCCTGATGAAGCTTCCTTCCATTTCCTTGTGTCCTGTTGCTGGTCACCAGAGAGAGGAAATCAGACCTCTCTGTCTGCTGCCCCCCATGAGGAAATTGTCGACTGGATGAGGTCACCCCTCAGGCTTCTCTTCTCCAAGCTGAACAAACCAAATGACCTCAGCCACTTCTCCTAAGTCTGGCCTTTCACCATCTTGGTTGCCCTCCTCTGGGCACACTCCAGAACAGACGTCCTTCTTATATTGAGGTGTCCAAAACTTCACACAATGCTCAAGGTGGGGCCACACCAGTGCATTGTAGAGTGGGACAATCGCCTCTCTCAACTGGCTAGCTATGCTGTGCTTGATGTACCCCTGGACACAAGTTGGCCTTTTTGGCTGCCAGGGTACACTGTTGACTCATGTTCAACTTGCCATCAACCCAGCCCTCAGATCTCGTTCTGTGGGGCTGCTCTCCAGCCTCTCATCCCCCAACTTGTATGTATAAGTAGGATTACCCTGTCCCAGGCACAGAATCTGACACTTGCTCTTGTTAAATTTCGTATGGTTGGTGATTGCCCAGCTCTCTAGCTTATCCAGATCTCACTGCAGGGTCTCTCTACCCTTGAGGGAGTCCCTAGCTCCTCCTAATTTAGTATCATTGGCAAACTTACTTAATGCACATTCAATTCCTGTGTCCAGATCATTTATACAAACTTTAAAGAACACTGACCCTAAAATTGAGCCCTGGGGAACCCCACCGGTGACTGGCTGCCAGCCTGATGTAACCCCATTGACTATAACTCTTCGAGCCTGACCCAGCAGCCAGTTGCTCACCCATTGTATTATGGACTTGTCTAGCTGTATGCTGGACGTTTTGTCCAGAAGAATACTGTGAGAGACAGCATCAAAAGCTTTGCTAAAATCCCAAACCACCACATCTACCGGCTTTCCTTGGTCAGCTAGATGGGTGCCCTTGTCATAAAAGGAAATTAAGTTCATTAAATGGGACTTTCCCCTTGTGAACCCATGGTGACTATGACCAATGACTGTGTTGTCTCTCAAGTGTTTTTCAATAACTCGCAGAATAACCTTATCCATAATTTTACAAGGCAGTGAATTGAGACTGACAGGCCTGTAATTACCAGGGTCTTCCTTCTTACCCTTCTTGAAAACTGGGACAACATTTGCCAGCTTCTAGTCGACTGGGACCTCTCCAGACTCCCAAGACCATTTGGAAGCTTCAGTTTGAATTTTGTTTAAGGAAGCAAAGGAATTCCCTAAAATCTCATCAGATCTGTTCTCCTGTGTGCTATACATTTATGCTAATGTGTAATCTCTTAAACCTTTTCTAAATTTGAAAACCTTTTGAGTTTGAAGTAGGTTTTTTATTGGTCCACTTGAAATTGTTCTTTTTACAGTTCGTGCTTAGAAACACTTTTTCTAATTTCAGGTGTTTGTTCTTCCACGTGTTTCTTCACGTAATATCACTGATCTGTTCAGCTTGGAAAGCATGCAGAAAATGCCAAGAATAAAATCAGAACCTTTATCCAGTAATATATATTCTCCATATGAACGAATCATCCTCACCTGGTTGAATAAACATTATGAGAAGAATCGAAAAACTGTGTGGAAAGATTGCCAAAAAGGTGAAATAATTCTTTCACTGTACTCTTCCTTCTAATACTCCCTTTTGTGGACTTTTAAAATGGTTAGTCATAGAGTGATTGTGACAACTTGCCACTGAAAGTATTTTCTGGGGGAGAAGTTATCGCCTACCAATAGGTATATCCTTTTCTTGTGTTTCTGTGTTCCAATATCAGCATCTTTAGACTAGCAGCATCCATGAAATATTTTCTGTGTTCTGTGTATTCTTATAGTTTCTACTTAGGCATAAAGGGTGAAGTGTGGTGAACCTTCTCACTTTCTTCTTGCCATTAACGATCTCAGGAAGGAAGGGCTAGCAGTAATCACTTTCTCTTCATTTTCCTGTCTATAGTCACGTGCAGTTGGTAGTATTTGTGCTTATAGTGGTGGGTTTGAGAACCAGCTTTTCAGAATTTTTAGAATAATTTTTGTATTGCCTTTACTCTAATGCCATTTAGGAAGGTAATGGAGACCAAGGTTCCAGATTATAAATCTTGCCCTACTTGCAAGGTCAGCTTGTTGCCTCATGATCGCTTGAGTAAGGTTAGCCAAAATGACCTGCTCCATTTAAGACTAACCTAGATAGTTCTGGTATTCAAATCTGATAAACTGTTCAACCAGTAGTAATTATTACTTCGATTTCCTTGTATGAGATCTCCCTTTTGCTTCTTGACCCTAACTTCATTGTGTCTTTCAGCATTAGTTTTGGATAGGTAGTTAACACCAAGAAAGGGCAGTCTGATGATGATCAGAGAACTCCAGAAGAATGGCTCATAAGCCACATGTGGAAATGATTGTCTAGTGTCCTTTTTGTCTTGAGTGATTTCTGACCTGTCTGAATTATGGATAATCTATTTGCATATCATCTTCCATAAATCTTATTTGGGCATATTCTTGACCTTGCATATGCTTTGAATATTCCATGTCTTTTCTCATTTAATCTGTATAGAAGCAAATTATACTAGATATTCTCAAATGTGTTGAATAGTTCTGCCGATAAGATCAAAAGGTCAGTCTGTACCCCCTGCATCCAATAGTAATAGATTTCTAGCTGTCAACTCATAGTTTGGGTCTGATCTTATGATTAACCCAGGGAGCTTCCCTAGCTAAAGTAACATACCCTACAGTAAGTAGGTGTATTTGCAATGTATTATTTTCTTGTTATCTCTTTCTAGTGCCTGCTTTAGTGGAGCTCTTACAGTCGCAAGCACTCTGCTCTGCTGGGTGTTATCTGAGTCCTGTGTGTATAGATGCCAACTTGCAGAGAGAATGGCTAGCTACCTGGACAGTGTTGTGGCTCACTATAAATGCTTCATGTATATATTCCTCAACCCTGCTGAACTGTAAAGTGCAGATCTAGGGGACACTACTGGGCAAAAAATCCCAAATGTCTCAGTCTAAGTGGAATTTCTACTGATGATGCATTTTAAGGAGCATTGAAAGTGTTGTTTTAGTTGCCTAAGACTGCATAATAAATTAGAATGTTAAAATGAATTGTTTTTTTTAACGAGTTGTCGTATAGTTATCAGCAATTGTACAGTAGGTTTTTTTACAATTATTTAGTTCTAAAAGCTCCCCAAAATTGGCACCCAAAAAGAAAAATTTTATTACAATATTGGTATTCTCAGAAAATAATAATAAATTCTATTAAATCATGCTAATAGGACAGATAACTCAGTAGGTTAATGTATTCATTTGTGCAGACCTGGTTGCAGATTTGGCTCTAGGTCACAGGTGAAGATGAATTTTGTGGTTACTGCCAGGAGACATTTATCTGCATTTACGGTTCTTTCTTACAATTTCACTTAATTATACTTTTCTGCTTTCAGAGAAGTGCAAGATTGGAATGAGAAGGCAGATTATATATGCTTTCTGTATGTGGGAATTTACAGATACTGCCTGACTATATGGATTTGTATATAGCTTTTTTTGGTTCATGAGTTCTATATTCTGTTTGCTAGAGAATAATAGAAATAGTTTGGTGTATACACATGAGCATGCCCTTTTCTTTTGCTTTTATTTCCATTTCTCTCACAAAACTACGTACACGAGCATTGCTAAAGTTACAATAATTTTAAAAAAACGAGAAGATTTTGACAAATTATGAAATTAATGGTTTTAATCTTATACCTCTGCATTATAAAAGTTCTTAACTGTGTGGTCTTATACTGTTCTGTTCCACAGATGGCCTGCCTCAATATCTCTTTGAATCCTGTTTTAATCTTCATTTTCCTCTTACTTTTTTGCTTTTACTTCCTCAAAATGAATTGGTGTCTGCTACTGTGCTACTCTTTCTGCTAAATGAAGCAGAGAGGATCTGATGACAAAGGACACAGAAGAGACTGAGGTACTCAATGCCTTTGCCTTGGTCTTTACTGGTAGGACTGGCACTGAGCAATCCCAGGCCCTCGAGATGAGTGGGAAAGTCTGGAGCAAGGAAGACTTAGCCTTGGTGGAGGTGGATCACGTTAGGGAGTGCTTAAACAAATTGGACAAACACAAGTCCATGGGACCCAATGGGATGCACCAACAAGTGTTGAGGGAGCTGGCCAATGTCGCTGGGAGGCCACACACAGTAATCTTGGAAAGGTCAGGACAATCAGGGGGAAGTTTGGAAGAGGTTTAGAAGAAAGAAAATCTCATTCCTATCCGGACGAAGGAGGATCCGGAGAGCTACAGACCAGTCAGCCTCATCTTGTTTCGTGGGATGGTGATGGAGTAAATAAACTTGGAAACCATTTCCAAACATATGAAGGACAAAAAATTGTTTGGGAGTAGTCAGCATGAATTTACAAAACAGAAACCATGCTTGACCAACCAGGTTGCCTTCCACAGTGAGATGACTAGCTCAGTGGAGAGGTGGAGAGCAGTGGATGTTGTTTATCTCAACTTTGGCAAGGCTTTCGACAGCCTCCTATAATATCCTCATAAACAAATTGATTATGTACAGGCTAGATAAGAGGACAGTGAGGTGGACTGAAATTAAGCTGAACTGCCAGGCTCAAAGGGTTATGGTCAGTGGTGCAAAGACCAACTGGAGGCTGATCACCAGTAATGTACCTCAGGGGTCATTAGACTGATATTTTTTTTTTTTTTTTAAGATCGTACACTGGAGAAGAACTTGGATATCTCAGCAGATTTGATATTCTGATATACCATCCATCCTTTAAATTTTATGATGTTAAGGTTAATCATCAAATTTATATTTAGATTTTGTGTGTGACATTTTTAATCATGTTAGCCTTAAATTAAGCATAACAGTCTTTTTCAGAGGAACAGTTAAAAGTGTCATAAGGAAAAATGTCATTCAAAGTGTAGTAAATGTTCATACAACCCAACTGAAAGTCCCAAATACCCTCAATTTTGTATGATTTTTGTTGTTATTATCTGCATAAAATCACTAATTTAAAGAGAAGTATTAGTTCTTTTATTCTTGTTACAGTCCAGATCAGAAAGCAATTACCTCTTTTTGCTTAACATTTATGTGCCTGCTTATTATCATCCAAACACCCTCCTCTAAATAAAGAATTAACCCTGACTAGCAATATTTCTTGACCACGGAGCTGCTTTTGGCTCAAACTAGTCTGTTGGATGATCCATTCCTACTAAATAAATTAAGATCTATCCAGGCCACATTTTTCAGTCTTTCCTTTGATACTTAGGCTACTGAAAGTGAATTGTGACAGTGAGCCAAACCTAAGCTACTGTTGTGCAGAGAGGTTTTAAATATGTTTCTTTATTACTTCAGTCTAAAGTTGAAGATAACTATGTCATTCATCAGGACTCTTCTCTTTCAAGAATTAAGATCTCAATAGCTTAGAGAGAACATGAGCAAGGAGTTTACTATCTCCACATCTTCTGCCCTTACTGCTACTAAAAAATAAATGTTTTAAAAGCAGCATGGCATATGTTTTGGGAGGGCAGGCTTGTAATATGTCTTGTTGACCATCAAACAGAAAGCAATGTTGTAAACTGAGACCAAACACGGTAAAACTGTAAAATGCATCTTTGCCTTTTCTGCTGAGACCTTAATTACACATGATATACAAGATTCAGTGCCCACTTAAAGCATTGTATGGGCAATAGTGATTGATAGGACAGGGAGCATGAATTATTTGAGTGTAATAAATTTTCAGTTTACCTTCTACCATTCCTTATCTTCACATTTCTTTTCAATATTTCTCTCTGAAAGGTTAACTACTAATAGTATGAAAAAATAAGAGTCTGGAAGAACCCTTAAAAAGTTGCTAGAGTACTGGAATTCCACAATTCAAAACCTGTACTTCCTAAACAGAAGAAAATTGTGCAAATTAGTGAATTAAATCGCCACCCGAGCAGTCGTATGTCTCTTTATTATTATAATTATGGTTCTTGCCATGGTGAAAAAGATAAATATGTTTTAGGAAATAAGGGATTTTCTTGAATGTATCCTAGGGAGATCTTGAAGAGAGTAGATAATTCTATTTTTAATATAAAATTATTAAAGAATATGACAACCAGTAAACTGAACGATATCTGAACAATCAAACTAAGTCGGAGATGTAAGAGCGGTCTTCAGAGTAGATGCATCTTCATTTTACTGGAAAATTTGCTTAGAATGGAAATTCTGCATAAGAGGAAAGAGAAATGCTAATCCAGTGCCAATATAGATTTGTCTGACAATGTTAGGCACAGTAGCATCTCTTAAGATTTTTAATCTCAAGTAGGAAAGTTTTAGTTTTGATGCATTTTATTCACTATAAGTGAGGTGGTGGTTTTTTGTTTTGTTTTGGGTTTGTTTTTTTTTTTTTCAAATTTTGATAGCAATTTAGCATGGTATCTGCAGTAAAAAGGTTGAGGAAGGAGAGACTTTAGTGTGAGAAATGTCTTCACAAAACTGAATGAGCGTTAAGTAGAATTCTTGTTTGTTTTGAAATTGATTCTCTAGAAATTTTATTTAAGGTTGTTTCTCGTATAGCAGTTAAAAAGCACACTCTTTTTTTTCCCTTGTTTTCATGAATTTTTCTTTTTCTACCCTCTCCTCTCTCCTCTCTGCAGTTTTTAGGAAGGGTAGTTATAGAGTCCATTAATTCTTGCTTCTCAATTTGATAGTTCTTAGAGACAATTGAGAAACAAAAGCTGAAGGATATTTTTTTATTTTTGAAGGGTAGAAGGGAAGAATCTTATGTAATTTCATATAAGATTTCTTTCAGTTAAAATTGCTGCAAAACAGGCTTTTCCCAAAGAATGAATCTTGCTTTTTGTACACTTGATAAAAAGCTGAATTAAAGAAGGGGAAGTGACTATCTAATGAACTGCCATCATGAGTATCAGAAGTCTGCCTTCCAACAAAATATTATGAGAGGACATTGTTCTTGGGTAATAAGTTCTCGAAACCATTTCCTGAAATATAAATTAGCAAAGTTCTTAATCATTTTTCTGTGTTATATTTCATGATTTGCACAGCAGAACATAAGAATGAAACGTAATATGTAAATATGAAGTCAAATAAATAGGCTTTTCTGTCCTGCTTGCCTTTCTTAGTCAACGTGAATACTCCGTGTTTAAGAATTGCATCGTATCTTGTTCCGTATAGCTGAAAAACCCACAAGATCATATCAGGATTTTATTTGATAGAAAAGATAAAAAGAATTATTTTCCTGAGTTTTAAGTTCATACGCAGTTCAGAAGTAAGTAAAACACCATGTTTAATTTACCTTTTTAGACTTTGGAGTAGTACAAAAATATTTGTTTTGTACAGTTTTATTGTTTTATACCGGCTGGCATTATGCAGCTTCAGGGAAATAAAAGTATGAAGAAGGATAGTCCTTGGAGGCCTATATTGAGAAGATTCAAAGTGTTGATATTTGGAAAACTGTTAAAAACATATTTAAAAAAACCCCAGCCCTAACTCTTAGGGCTGCATATATTTGTGTATATATTTGTGTGTATTCATATATGTGTACATATATACGTGTGTGTAGACACATATGCTTATATATAAAAATACATATGTGTATATACATAAACGCTGACCATCAAAAAGCTAAAGGACCCAAATAGGAGTAATCAGGTGAATATTTAGGAAGAAATTTTATTTCCTTATTTGCAATACACTTTGAGATGCCTAGACAGCTATTCTACTTTCAGCTAAACAAGGCACTTTGCAGTGTTTATATGTTAATTGGAACAAATAAGCTTTCTGATTATTTGTGTAATTAATGATACATCTGCAGTGCATACCAAATATGTAGATTATCGTTTAGCTGTGGATTTAGTAATACAACTTAAGGTATTTTGTGAAGAGAAAACATCTCTCAGACTATGAAGATTGAAAAAGGTTCTATGAATTCATTGTAAGTATCAAACAGTGAATTTCATTGAGAACAACATGTAACTTTTTTTTTTTTTTTTTGACTAAATAAGATGATGCGGGGTTTATAGTATTCATTCTGAAGCCAGTATAGAAACCAGGTATGCTGTAATGAATTGCTGTGATTTATTGCATTTTAAATCAAAGTGATCTATAAGAGAAATGCCACGATAAAAATAATAGTGTTGAGGGTGACATTTTAATCTAGAGGGTTTTAGTACCATTCAGTGATTTTAAAACTAGTTCTCTTTACAAATGGAAATTTTCTGTTGAAAAGAAACAAAACAGAGTCTGATGTAAGGTAATACTATTCTTATGTGATGCATGAAGACCTAAGGAGTTTGTCAATTTAAGATATTATTTGGGATAAGAATCAATGAAAATAAAACAGAACTGCGTAGATAATGAAAGATGATTGAAAATTTTATTAGGAGCAGAAAGGTAAATGTTCATGCCTCAGGGTAAAAACCTTCTGCAACAGATGGGAATAAATGAGACATATCCCCAGTGTATCCATTTTTCTGTCATTGCCCTATGTGGTAGTGCTTGAACTTTTCTGCTTAGAATTATTATGAATTGTCAATGGTATTAAATCGATCCGTCCCTGATATTTCAGGAGTTCTTAAAAGAACAGTTACCAGTTTTGATGAGCAAGGGTCATCCTTCCTGCCTGAAGTAGGAACTGTAATTTGCTTACGAGTCTCTAATAAAGGACTTCTTGTTTTCCATATTAAGATAAACGTAGCCTCACATGGTATGTGTGCTGAAGGTAGATACATTATCATTCTGTTAATCCTAAGTACGTTTTAGGAAAAACATAGCAGCCTTTTTCAAAAAATATTCAAAGGCATACTTCCTCTCATCTTTCTTAGACTCTGTATTGTATACTTCAGTACCATCATTTTAAACCTTGTCCTGGTTCTAATGTCAGCACTTACAGAAAAGAATATTGCTACATATTTCTTCTGTAAATGTTTCTGTTATTCAGTACCAGATTTAAGCTATTGAAACAGGACTATAGGCGTTATTATAGCTATAGATTAGTTCCACCTCCAGAGATTTTTCAGATCCCATAATAGGAAGTACGGTAATTTACATTAAAAAGGACATACTGTGATAGTTTAAAGGTCTATCTAGCTCAGTATTCTACCTCCAATAGGTGTTTAGAGATGAGTAACAGTGCAAACATGTAGCAATACTTTATAAATACTCTGAGACTTCCTGATTTGCAATTCAAGACTACTTGAGATGAAGGTGGTACTTCTGTAAGGTTGTACTAGATTTTTATTCTATGGATTTGTTTAATTGTATTTTGAATCTGTGCAAACTTCTAGCATCACACCATTCTGAACCAGTAAGTAGGTTTAAAATCTATATTGTATGTAAAATGTTTTGTTTTGAGCTTACTGCTTAATACTGTAATTTGATACTTCCTTTACCAACAAATTTGTGTATTCCACGGTGCTATTTAAGAATAATATCTCGTTCCCATTCTCAATGTCACACCTACTTATACAGACTGCTGTCATATCACCACTCAATTATTACTTTTCCTTTGTAGTTCCATAGTCTAATTTAGTAATTTCTTATAAAGCACCATTTCATACCTGTGATCATTAAAGAGTATCAGTTTCAAGATTTTTATGTGAATGTATTAGGTTTATTTGGAAAGTCTTCTAGAAAATTAACCTAGCCCTATATATTTTTCCGTCTGTTTTTCAGTAACTCAGAATTTGAAAAAGTTGCTTGTGACTATATAACAGATGATTTATCATTTGTAAAGCCTTCTGTTGTGCCTCCTTAGACATATATCACTTGATTTTGCAACTGATAGCAAGAATTTAACTTTTTTATCGCTTGTGAAAACAGCAGAACAACTTCACAAGAAATACAGTATTTTCATTAAACATTTATTGCTATTCTTATTTTTTTCACATAAAATAACTCTTCAACTTAGTAGATTAAACCAAATCTGATCCTTTAAGAGTTTTAATGCTTGGTATAAGACCATTTTGTTTTTTCTGGATGGTTTTCTTATCCAGATAATACCAATACATCATACTTTCGTGTTACAACTTTTTTCTTTTTCTATTGGAATTTTTCTTTTAAGGTTAATGGTAATTTTTCATCATCATTTTTTCCAGAATGAAAGCAATGTGGTACATGTAGTCGCAGAGTTGTTTAAGTGTATTGTTTTTTTTCGGATGGCCAAACAGTGGTGTTCTACCAAAAAGATCACGATTTTGGCTTGACAACCATTTTGTACTGGTGTTTTGTTTTGTTTTGTTTGGGGGGGGGTTGTTTGTTTGTTTTTTGGGGGGACTGACACCAAAAAGTACCTTTGTATATCTGTTTAGAGTAAGATTGGATATCGATTCTCCCTGGTTTTCAAAAAAGGGGGCCAACAGCTTTAAAAATTTCATTTTCTCTGTTAGCATTGAGATGTGTTAACTATTTTGAAACAGTGAAATATTTGACTTCATAACCATTGGGAACAATGGATTCAGAGATTGCTGGGAACTCTTGATCCAATTAACCATTTTTCTGGGGTGTTTCTTTGAATAAAAACACTACCATCTATCTTCAAAGAGATACTTTGTTACCAAAAAAAAGAAAAATATCGTTGTGAATATTTCTCTTTAAAATGTTTCTCTTAAAACAGGTCTTTTTCTACAGTTGGTGAGGGATAGAATAGTGTGTTATGGGAGGCATGAAGGGTGACTTCAAAATATTGGAGGAACTGGAATCAAAGTGTAAATTTTACATTTCTGGTGTTTTGCAGCACAAAACAGGTATAAGTTTTAGTAAGTCAGTGAGATGAAGCATACTAATGGATCAGTTAATAAAACTGAAACGTGAAAAAACCCCACAGTAAAGCAGAGAAGGTAGAAAGGGAGAAAAAGAACAGAAATAATCAGTTTCATTCTCATGTGCAAAGACTAAACTGACGGTACTTGTAATGTACTGGACAAGTATTTGCCTGAACTGTTATAAAAATCTCTGGAGAAGGAGATCCCATGGTCCACTTCAGGCAATATCTGCCAGTATTTCCCACTCATTTCCATTTGAAAGATTTTCCTGTTATCTAACCCAACCCAAAATTTCCCCTGCTAGAGTTTAAGTCCATCTTTTCTCTTCTAAAATGCGGTGTGCAGTGGATCTTCTTTGCTTTTCTAGTAACTTTATACAGGTTCACAAATTATTATGTTCTGCTTCAGTTACTCCCTCTCCCCCCTCCTGGCAAAACATTTCCATTCTGTCAGTATTTCTGTGTACTCAGCTTGTTTGTTTTCTGGTAAACTTTCTTAGTTGATCCATGTCTTTCTTGAAGTTTGGTGCCAATTACTGGGTTTTATACTGGGTGACACTTTAGTAGAACTGAATGGAAGTAAAAGGATTGGTCTACCTACTTAAGATACAACTCTCATATTTATGCATTCTAGCAAAGTATTTGCTTTTTCTGCAACAGTATGAGATTTGCTGTTATCTCCAGATTCTTTTCTGCAGAATTTCTGTCTATCCAATTTTCCATCTAGTACTTGTGTAATGAATTATTCTTAATTAAGTGTAGTACACTGCAAGCATCATTGTTTAATTTTATCGCATTTGTTTCAGATCATTACTCCAGTTGTTCAAGAGCTTAAATTGTAGTCCTTTTCTCATGAGTACTTGCAACCCATTCTTCTTCCTCGAGTCAATTCTTTAACCTGCTTGATATTATCTCCAGATTCGACTAAGGTAGTTTTATGCTATTTTCCAAGTTGCAAGTGAAAATATTGAATAGTATACAATGTAGGACTTTGCAGTTTGATTTGTGGACAGCTGATAGTTAGGCTTACTGTTTTTCAGTGAGTTTTGTGCTCCACTTAACAGTACCTTTTTCCTAGACTAACTTTTCCTTGCTTCCTTATGAGAGAGAATGTGACCAAAATCTTACTGAAGATAAAATGTCTAATATTCCTCCTTTGTCTACGGTATCTCGTACCTGTCAAATAGACAAAATTTGACCTAGAGGAGCTTATGGTGACTGTTGCTGCCAACAAATAGGTTGTTTCTCATTTTCATGTAGAATTGTTAGATATTAGATATTTAGAAATCAAAGAAATAGATATTTCCTTGATTATCTTCATTTGGAAAATATTTTTCATATCCCACAAAGAATTTTGAGGCTTCAAATCTGATCATACAAATGTAAAAACATTTGGTTTTGTTTTAGTGAAAACCAAGAAAGATTTTGGCAAAAAAGCACTGCAAAAACCTTGTGGCCTTGCATGCTATTTATTGATCAGGAGAAGACCGAATCCAACCCAAAGAGTGACATCGAAGATAGTTTGTTCTTTTCTTTCTAGAGGGAAAACATCTAAATCTGAAAACATTCCCACATAAATTTTGATTTTGACAAATCTGATTTTTCTACATTCAGGATGAATTAGGAGAGAGACTATATATTAAGTAACTGATGTAAAATGTGTTTCAGGGATTTATTAAAGGACATAAAATTTTTAGAAACTCAATGGATCTGGAATTTTAATATTAAAAAAAAAAACGAAACCATGGACATGAATAATTAGAGTGCCATGGCAAAACTTTGCTTCTTCTATCGAGAAATGCTTCATGAAAAAAGAAAAGTGTGTGTCTTCAAGACTTGGTTTAACCTGTCATAAGAAAGATGAGGACAATGGTGTTATGCTAGGCTACTGAATGCATGCCACATGATGCCATTACAAGTTAAAAATAAAATTACCTATTAAAAATAAAAAAAATGCAGGAATCAATTTAGTCTTAAATCACTGAACTGAGCATGAACGTTATTTCCTTCAGTGTTGAGTGGAGTCAACAACTGAAACAAATCTACTATCATTTTAGATTTCTTGCAGAGCTCTCTTGCCTTTTAGCTTTCCATAACCATAGTAAATGTCTGAGTACACTACCTAAGAGGGCCTGCACATCCACTCCAAATTAATTCTGACTGATTATTTTCTTTGATGAAGTATGTTTACGTATTGTCATAGGTGACACAGAGTAAATGACAGCCTGTGATGGATCAGGGTGCTCGGGTTTATTGAAGAACCAGCAAGGTCAGAGCTGTTATCCTATTTGATAATTTCACACACTCAGTCGCTCCACGCAGAGCTATGTTCACAAGGTCTCAAATTTCTTCCCAGGCAGGGAGGTTGCTACTGGTTTGAGAAGATAAGGCAGAAGTCATGTCAATTCATGCTGTGCTGCAGCTCATAGTTACCAGTCTCAGGTTTCACTCTTCAAAGTCCCTGGTAATCCGCTGGCATTTGTCTCTTATGCATCTCTCTGATCTTCAGGATCTTCTCCCACTTCCAAGAACTTTCCTCCAGTTAGGAACTTCACCTTCTTTACAGTCCCCTGTTGTCTCTTCAAGACCGCTGCTTCTTTTTGGGAATGCTTTTTTGGCTTCTTCTTTCCGTAACTCCCAAGTCCCCAATTTTCCCAATCTAAGTAATCTATGTGCAGAAGCACAACTCATGATCATCCTAATTGGTGCTTCTGTCTCAAGCCTCTTCATTAATGGGAGGATTCAGAACATGCCACTTTAGTCTATGTGTTATCAAAATTTGCAGCCAGCCGTTATGATTGCAGCTGGCAAGTAGCAGGAATCTGTCTCAGAATTCAGAAATTCAGTTGTGGACAATTTCCTCTCTTCCACCCCCTGCAACCACACAGAGTTATCTGCTACCTGTTATCATTCACATTTTAAGCTATTTTTGGCCTACAACACCCATCAGTCACGTTTTCATCATGACATTGGCTGAGAAGCTCTATCTTAAAGATCCATTAATATTTTTTTTTTCACTAGGTATCAATACAAATGAAACTTAATACATTTATATGCTTAGACGAAAATGAGATATCCTGAGTAAGACTTCCAATTTCCATTGTTTATTGCTATTAAAATTGAGTAATTATATTTAAAAATTTAATTATGGTAGAGTGGTTAGCTGGCAGATTTTCTGCTAGATTTGATGTAATTAGGAAAAATACATTATGTTTTCTAATTTATTCACAAGCTTTTGAGTTAAGTAGGTTGATTGATAGGAGAAGGATTAACTGGAGAACAACAAAAAATGCTTATAGAAGTTGTTAATTAGTCAAAATGGGAAAATGTTCCACTTCATGAGGTTTTTTCTTCATGGTCTGATTTGCATAGGCTATAAAGCTATAGTTCAAGAAATGTTTTTTGAACAACAGTGCTACCATGTTTCATATCCATGTGCACAGCCATTTTTGTGACTGTGTGGTAAACCAGGTTGGTGTGATCCAGATTAAAAAATAAATATTTTGCCTTTTCTTTTTAAGCCAGCTGTGTTCCCACACCCACTTTGCTGCCACACAGACAATTCTACCAGCATGAAAGAAAGGTTTAGTGGAGACAGAAGAACGTACATAGGTACTGGGGACAATTAGTATTACTTAAGTGCGCTCAAATAATATTCCCATCAGAAGCCTAAAGGTAGCTAATGGTACACTTAAAGTAAGATTTAAAGTTAAAATAGGACAAACAATAAAGTTTACTTTTTGATTAAAGCGTCTGGTTTAATGAGTTTCCATAAGCAGGCTGAGCAAATCAATCTAGATAACTAACCAGAAGAACAATTCAATATTGGACCTAATTTAAAATGAAAGCAGAAGTAGTTAATCTTAAAAAGTTAAAAAATAAAAATGTGGAAAAGGTGATTTATTAAAAATACCAATATTGTGTGCTGAGAGTGAATCTGAATTCTATTAATAAAAAAAAAAAGGACAGAAAGATTATTGGATTTTATAGGTCCCAACTATGATCAATAATATGATGGATTTATATTAGAAAGACTAACTTTTTAGGAAGAAAGTAAGCTTTTAAAAATGTATTTTGCTATTTTTAAGGTATTTGTTTTTGCAGTGACTACATTAAATATTTTTTAAATAACTGCTAGCAATTTACCAAGAAGTTGGGATGAAATTAACATCTCCTAATGTAGACATTTGTAAAAGGGAGGTCTGACTTTAGTTAAAATTAAAATTGTCCCAATTTGGATGTTGAGGCCCATGTTTACTGTGTTCTCTTCCTGTCATAGGTAACAGGGAGATGTTATATATCCAGTCAGAGTTCATCTTTGGTACCTTGCCCTCTAGAATTATCAAGGACCCTTAAACTTTGAGTTTTCAGCTTGAAAAAAAGTTGTTTCAGTTGAACAATAGGAAATAGATGGTTTACGAACAGTGTAATTATTAATATAATTAATCTATGATAGAACATATTTTATATAACAATTCATTTACAGTAAGATTTCTATCTGTTTTCTGATATGGTGAATAGGTTTTGAGGGGAAGAAAAGGGGAAGATGTTATACCTGTTTAGATCCAAGATCTTACTGTTGTGAAAGCCATCGTGTTGAATATAATTGGATGCATAAACAGGGGACAGTGGGAAGAGACTGAACAGCGTGATGAGGCAGAGCGTTGCAGATAGAGGTGTAGGCAGCAGCAGCCATCGGCTTTCAAACTTATTGACCTGCTGATATTTTTTTTTTCATGTGAAATAATGTTCAAAGTCACTTTACAGCATAAGCAGGAAAAAATAAGGGATTTTGGAGCAAGCCTAAACATCACTACACTGAAGAACTGGCAAACAAATCATTACCAATGTCTCAGAGTTAAGCTCAGATGAATTTAAATACCTTTATTGGTAAGATTGTGCAGCATCTGCTGCTATTCTTTCTTACTAGAGCTATATGAATATGCTGAAGTGCCTTCAAATAGTTGATGTGAAGTGACAGACATTTAAGCTTTTCAGATGCTGAGGCATATGTATTCTATAAATGAATAAAGAGTCATCAAAATCAGATTTTGCTTGCAGTATGGTACAGGAGTTTGGTGTAGGTTGAATTAATTTTTTTAAGTGCAATTAGTTAGTAATATTCTAATGACTTTCCCACTGAATTTTTGATACATTCTTTTTTCCACTGCAGCAGAGTGTTTATTGTAGCAGTTAAAGAAATAATCCCTAGGACCCTAGTACTTAGTAAGTTAGACCAAAACACATCCTTATTCCCACATCATTGTACATGAGCATGAAATTAAAAAAAGAAGTCTGAACTGACTGCTACTGCAAGCAGCAGGTTTTAAGGTTGTTTTAGGTGTATAGTATTTTTCTTGATAGCACATCGAATCCTTCTGAGACTCTTTATTTGGTGCTCATGCCACAAAGAAGGATCTTTCCCTACAGAGTATGTTGTTTTGGGTTTTTTTTTTTCTTAATGTCTACTTTCCTTTATGTGTCATGTCATAAGAAGTCCTGTGCAGAATTGTCTTCTAAATAATTGTTTTTGACGTGTACTTCAAATGCAGTTTTGGGTCACTAATGGAAGACTTGGTTCCTGTGTAGTTTTTTTTCCTTTCACAATCAGCAAAAGATAATCCTGAAGCTGTACCAAGTACTTAAGTACTTCCTTACAAAGTACTTGGTAATGAAAAATACTTTTGGTTTTGATATTTTCTGGAAAAAGTACCTTTTGGTTTGTTTTTTTTTTTTGATTAAATCATTTTGGGGAGCTTCTCTCCAAATAGTACAAATATACCAAGCCATTAATATGTTGCAGTGATCCTAAGTGGAAGATCAGTGTGCATAAAGGAGCTAAGTGATCCACAGAGCAGTTAAATTGAGTAGGTGCATGACTGTGCTGCGCTGTGTATAACCCTTGGCTGCAGGATAAACTTAGCCTGCGAATTGTAACAGGGAACCCTGTAGACAGCTCCCACTTGGTACCAGTGATTACGCCACCAGCATGTCCTTGTCTTTAACTAAAACTGCAGCACGAAGTTCTCAGGTGAACATCCTTTTTTATCTGATGGTAGAAATGGTTAGCAGAATTATTTTATTTAAAAAAAAAAATCCTAGAAGAGTGAACCCTCCCACAGACTGCATCTGTACAGTGTGCTGCATCCTGACTGGAGGTCAGTTCCAAAGCTGCCCAACTTGGGGTTCCCAGTGTCTGAAGGGATGTAAGGTTATTTATAATAATCTCTTTTTCCCTATAACATTCGCTCCAATGACTGTTAGTGATACTTTATGAAGTCTGAGTGTCTGTCTTAGTGAGATCATAATGAACCAGCACCCCCTGGTGCAAAGTGTACGCACATCAAAATTTTACTTCTGGGTATTCATGAACAATCTTTGAAAATTCTGTAAGAATTTCACTCTTCTATGACATATAAAGTCACAGTTTGATAAAATTCTCATGTGCGTTAGCTAGAAAGCAAGTACTTAAAAATTAGTCTTTCCTGGAATTNCCCTTAAACTTTGAGTTTTCAGCTTGAAAAAAAGTTGTTTCAGTTGAACAATAGGAAATAGATGGTTTACGAACAGTGTAATTATTAATATAATTAATCTATGATAGAACATATTTTATATAACAATTCATTTACAGTAAGATTTCTATCTGTTTTCTGATATGGTGAATAGGTTTTGAGGGGAAGAAAAGGGGAAGATGTTATACCTGTTTAGATCCAAGATCTTACTGTTGTGAAAGCCATCGTGTTGAATGTAATTGGATGCATAAACAGGGGACAGTGGGAAGAGACTGAACAGCGTGATGAGGCAGAGCGTTGCAGATAGAGGTGTAGGCAGCAGCAGCCATCGGCTTTCAAACTTATTGACCTGCTGATATTTTTTTTTTCATGTGAAATAATGTTCAAAGTCACTTTACAGCATAAGCAGGAAAAAATAAGGGATTTTGGAGCAAGCCTAAACATCACTACACTGAAGAACTGGCAAACAAATCATTACCAATGTCTCAGAGTTAAGCTCAGATGAATTTAAATACCTTTATTGGTAAGATTGTGCAGCATCTGCTGCTATTCTTTCTTACTAGAGCTATATGAATATGCTGAAGTGCCTTCAAATAGTTGATGTGAAGTGACAGACATTTAAGCTTTTCAGATGCTGAGGCATATGTATTCTATAAATGAATAAAGAGTCATCAAAATCAGATTTTGCTTGCAGTATGGTACAGGAGTTTGGTGTAGGTTGAATTAATTTTTTTAAGTGCAATTAGTTAGTAATATTCTAATGACTTTCCCACTGAATTTTTGATACATTCTTTTTTCCACTGCAGCAGAGTGTTTATTGTAGCAGTTAAAGAAATAATCCCTAGGACCCTAGTACTTAGTAAGTTAGACCAAAACACATCCTTATTCCCACATCATTGTACATGAGCATGAAATTAAAAAAAGAAGTCTGAACTGACTGCTACTGCAAGCAGCAGGTTTTAAGGTTGTTTTAGGTGTATAGTATTTTTCTTGATAGCACATCGAATCCTTCTGAGACTCTTTATTTGGTGCTCATGCCACAAAGAAGGATCTTTCCCTACAGAGTATGTTGTTTTGGGTTTTTTTTTTTCTTAATGTCTACTTTCCTTTATGTGTCATGTCATAAGAAGTCCTGTGCAGAATTGTCTTCTAAATAATTGTTTTTGACGTGTACTTCAAATGCAGTTTTGGGTCACTAATGGAAGACTTGGTTCCTGTGTAGTTTTTTTTCCTTTCACAATCAGCAAAAGATAATCCTGAAGCTGTACCAAGTACTTAAGTACTTCCTTACAAAGTACTTGGTAATGAAAAATACTTTTGGTTTTGATATTTTCTGGAAAAAGTACCTTTTGGTTTGTTTTTTTTTTTTGATTAAATCATTTTGGGGAGCTTCTCTCCAAATAGTACAAATATACCAAGCCATTAATATGTTGCAGTGATCCTAAGTGGAAGATCAGTGTGCATAAAGGAGCTAAGTGATCCACAGAGCAGTTAAATTGAGTAGGTGCATGACTGTGCTGCGCTGTGTATAACCCTTGGCTGCAGGATAAACTTAGCCTGCGAATTGTAACAGGGAACCCTGTAGACAGCTCCCACTTGGTACCAGTGATTACGCCACCAGCATGTCCTTGTCTTTAACTAAAACTGCAGCACGAAGTTCTCAGGTGAACATCCTTTTTTATCTGATGGTAGAAATGGTTAGCAGAATTATTTTATTTAAAAAAAAAATCCTAGAAGAGCGAACCCTCCCACAGACTGCATCTGTACAGTGTGCTGCATCCTGACTGGAGGTCAGTTCCAAAGCTGCCCAACTTGGGGTTCCCAGTGTCTGAAGGGATGTAAGGTTATCTATAATAATCTCTTTTTCCCTATAACATTCGCTCCAATGACTGTTAGTGATACTTTATGAAGTCTGAGTGTCTGTCTTAGTGAGATCATAATGAACCAGCACCCCCTGGTGCAAAGTGTACGCACATCAAAATTTTACTTCTGGGTATTCATGAACAATCTTTGAAAATTCTGTAAGAATTTCACTCTTCTATGACATATAAAGTCACAGTTTGATAAAATTCTCATGTGCGTTAGCTAGAAAGCAAGTACTTAAAAATTAGTCTTTCCTGGAATTAATTTTTATTTGAGATTATGATATGATATATTTACTTTGCATTAATATAGGATTCCATCTGAATGCACTTCCTATTTAATGATTTGCCCCATGGTTATTTTATTTCTTCTCTTTAGTTCTTGATAGTTTATGTCTTAAATTTAGTCTGAAGCATAATACTTAGAGTACTGTAGAACAATTTTATAAGCTTACCACTGATCTATTTGGTCTAAATGAGGAGTTCCACAACCAAATTTATACCTGTGGCTGATAATAACTACTTATTTGTAAATTTGATTTAACTGTACTTCTTAGGGGACCAATTGAAGTTACTTGAGCTGATGTTGATAAATTATGATCTGGCATTAGCAGCAGCATCTCTAGCTACTTTTTACCTGTCCTAATTACAATTTTGCAATCACACTTAGTATCAAATAAAAGCAGGTGGGTAAAGGTAATTGAGGAGGTATAAAGTCGAGTAAAATAAATGCTACTAAAAGTAAATAATTTTGAAGATTCATAGTGTCTTCATGCTTCATGGAGTGGTTACCACAGTTTCAGTTTAAGATCAGGAATTTATTTTCAGGTTTGAACATTTTTTTGGATTTGTGGCCTGGCTTTTGTACAATAACTTGTGTGGTTACATCAGCCTGACTGATGCGTGAAGGTAATTAGGAGTGAATAAGGTTACCTTAAGAAATTTATTAATTTTCAATATACAACAGCCTATTTTCTTTCTCAGTGTGGTTTTGCTAGTTGTTGTGCCTAGGGTATATACCATACCGCAAAATACTGTCTCAAATTTAAAACCCTTAGTGATTGAAGTGTTAGATCTATAGCATAGCTTCATCTAATTTGTGAAAGTAAAAGATTCAGCATTCTTGGCCACTAAATGAGACTATTGTATTCCAAATGCATAGAGAATCTATCATTTTCTTGAACTTTCATTTAGTTTATAGTCTTCTTTCTGTAGAGACCTTTAAAATATATACGATTTGTGCCCCTGCTTTCATGTGTCTGGTGTTGTAGAATGAAGCTCTTAATAAGGACAGACTTGAAAAAAAGGTCTGAAATGTGTAACTTAGTGAAACATTTTATACTTCTGTACTTTTAAGTTATTTCTGTGTCAAGTACTGGTTTCTCCAAATTCTTCTTTTGCTAATGAAGATAGTTAACTGTTCTAAGCATTGTTACATTACTATCGTAACAGTTCAGTGTTACAAAGTCTTTTTATCTTTTAATGGTACTATTTTTGAAAGAAAAGAACATTTCTTTATACTATAACTTTAAGATGTTTATGTGTTTATAATATGTAGGAGATTTTTGATCATCTCAGATTCTGTAGCATATCGGTGGTTTTTTTTCAGTGTAGGAAGCTTCAGACTTGGTAAACGGTATACTCTCTGGATGTATAGTGAAACAAAAGCTATATAATTTGTCCTATATGAGAAAGCATGATCCCAGTCTATCTGAAAACCTTGCCAGTGGCTGAAGTCCAAAGTGTTCCCTAAATCTGGGAGTTTTGACCTGAGACAGTAACGCAGACAAAGAAAATTAAGCAGTAGGTATTTTTGCAAAAGAAGTTAGAAGAAACTGCAAATAGCACAACAGAGGAGGCATGACTCAGTACTTGAATATTTGTGACCACATTGCTCTCCTTAAAAAAGGATCAGCTTCTATGTGTTCATGCTTCACAAAGTGCATATTATCTGGAGAGCAAAGTACCAGTAATTGGGTATAGACAGTGATTTAAAACATATAGGTATTGGTACCTCAGTAACTTTTTTTAGATAATATCTCAGGTTGAGAGTTTTCAAATGACTGTATTCTTCCTATGGTTTGTTATGGTGCTTAAGACCGAAAGTCTTTTGTTTAAATGCTGTGTTAAATATTTAAGACATGGAATGCTTCAAATAAGAAATACTAATAAATAAACTGTATTTACTTTCTTAATAATCAGTTTTATTTTAAATAAAAACATTAGAAATATTAAAAAAACCTAACCTTTTGAGGCATAGACCTTTACAACACAATTGTAGTAGTGTTTTGTGCTGCAGGAATTGAGCTGTTAGCTTTCATTTATATTGCATTTGTGCCAAATAATTTAATATGACCTTAAAGAAAATCAATGACCTTTTCCTTCTTATGTGTCTAGACATTGCAACTTTAAAGAATTCATGCATATTTTCGTGAGTTTCAGTAGCCCTATGAATGTTATACCTATAAAAATAATTTACATGTTTAGGTTCCTAATCTGTGAGGTTAAATTTAGTTTACCTGCTTTCCCTTCTGTTATGATGAATACCCTTACATGCTGTATCAGAGTGTATGAATGCTCTGGACGAGAATTATACCTGGGAAATTGTATGTGTTAACGGGTGTTTTCTTTTTCTGTTCTTTCCTTTACTCATTCATTTCAAATAGTCATCATATCTATCTAGAATAAAATTAGGCATCTCAGGGGAGAAGAGTCTAATTCATCTTGCTCTGTTTTTAAATCAGGTGAAGTACCACCAATGAGATGGATAGTAAATTTTGACCGAGATCTTCTAGATGGTCTGGTATTGGCAGCACAGCTGGCAGCTTATTGTCCATATTTGGTAAGGACTTTTCTTAGTATTTTCCAAGTTTTATATAGTTTATCAATGTAAGTGGGTTTATTCAGGCCTTATTTTCCTTTGGAACTGTTGGCTGATGTGTTTTTTAAAAAGAAAGGAGACCCCAACATTTAGCAAGCCTAGAGTGATTATTTCAGTATTAATTTTTCTTTTCTCTGGTTATATTCTTAATAGGGAATTTTAGCTCAAAATTTAGATCTTATAGATTGCTGAAAGAGTGAAAATACAAACAATAATTTTACCTAGTGGAAGATCAAGAGTTTGATTTCTCTTTCTTCTGTAGATTGCTACTCACTTTGTAAGGATGTATACTAATCCAAGAACTCCTGAACAGTTTCTGCACAACTGTTTGATACTTGTGAATGCTATGCATGCTGTCAGTCTGGCTATAGACATAAAGGTAAATGATTTTATACTAGCAGTTCTTACATACTTTTAATTTTTTTTTTTTACTTTTATGATAGTAATATTGTACATCAAATTAAGGTGAGATTTTAGTGAAGCAGTTTTGTTTCATGATGTGTTACTGTATGAAGGAAATCAAAATACTGCTTCATAGAAATACACTTAATTACAAGTAATTTCCATAATTCCTTGGTTTGTAGAATCACACATATACAACTAGCTGAACATAAAGTTAATTCAGTTCAGATTCTAGCATAGTAAATCACACAATGAAAACCTGAGTGGAATTTATTATTAAGTCTAAGGCAATTTAGAAAAAATATATTTAAGAACATACATCATGCACTTAAACTTAAAAAGGAGTGGTAAAACAATTATATGAATGTCTGGTGACACTTAGGTGCAGCTGTAAAATCACAAAGGCCCACAAGGGTTCTGTCCAAGGTTTGATGCACACAGAAGTCAGTAGCTTGAAGACTGCTGGTGAGACTAACATTAAGCTTCTGACATCTTTTTTTGAGAGCAATATGACATTATTGATGTTAGTTTCTTCTTCAATCTAAGATCCACTTGGGATCATTTTTATATGTTTAATAACATGCTTTACATCTCTGTCTTTGGAGCCTACAGCTCCAAATTTTCTATATATATGGTGCCCTTTGCATATGTTAGATATTATTTCTTTGTCCTTTTGTTTCCCCTAAAACCAATTTTCTCCTGCTCCCATTCTGCATTTCTTTAACTGACCATTTGTGAGCTATTTATAGCTGTGCGTTCTGGTAGTACCATACAAAGATAAAGGCCTGATCAATTAAAAAAGTTGTTGTCACAGCTAAACGAAGTAAAGCAAAGCTCTACAAGCTGCTCAACAAGCCTTCAGATAGAGAAGGCTTGTCAAACCCCAGTGCTGAGGCTCTGTAAATTCAGCACAAAGCTTATGGCCCGTTAATAGCAAAGTCAAGGCTGTATTACAAGGTTACACACTCACAGGGATTCATGCACTTATCTTCCATGTGCTGGTTGTGTGTGTTAGTTACCAAACTATTACGTATTTAAAATAGCAGATTCCTTCTTATTTTCCTTTTCTGCTTTGCTTGCTAAGTCATTAAAAATCCTGTTGTTACCAAAACTAGTAAAAACTGTTTAAGGTCACATTCTCTTAAAAATTTGCAGATTGATGCAGCTTTCATCATGAGCAAAGTGAATGTCAGGGACTTTGATGGGCTGGGGTGGATGTGGAGCATATTGGGCTGGCTAAAAGACCAGAAGAGGATACAGTAGAATAGACATAGTATTTGTTGGCGTATGAGGGAACTTTCCAAAGGAATTAATAGTATTAGGAATCAGAGGTAGAGATGTGATATGAACATAGTATGAAAGGAAGCTCAATTACAACTTTTTTTTTTTTTTTCCCCCTTTCCATTTGATTGTGTTATGATTACAGGGAAAAAATAACCCTGCTATTTCCAGTTGTATTGGCTACTGTCTTGCTTCAACATCCTCATACAGACATGTTGTTATAAGTAGCTTTGCTATGACAGGCTAGCCCAAGAAAATCTACTGTTTCATATGCTTGTGACTGACATAAAAAGCGAATCTAGGTATAATCCTCAAAATGAATGCATATTTTGCCTTAGCTTTTAAGAAAAATAAGCAGTTCAGTACAAGAAGGCAGAGGCTGGATGCTGGTTATGCAAGAGGATATGCAAAAGGAGTTAACCACATTAAAGTTGGAAGCAGAACTCCAGGACGTTCTCCTTACTGCACTTAGTGTGTTTTCAGACTACAGTGTCTACATCACTACAATAGTATTAGTTCATCATATTTTTGAGGTATTGGCATTTTTATAGATGGGAAAGTCCATCTCTGTACAGACTAGGAATTTAAGCAGAGCTATATAATCAGTCAGCAACAGAAAAAGGAACCGATCTTGGATCTTCAAGGTCTGTACTTTAATACTAGCTAAGGCATGTTCTACAAACAAAATATTGTGGGAAGTAAAAAAAAAAAAAAAAGACAGTGAAGGGTACTTTTTACATACATTTATTGGAAATCATATGTGCTTTTCTAAGACTACTTTAGAAATTTCTTAAACTTCTTGTTCTTCAGAACTAAAAGCAGCAAAATACATGAATCCTGTTGCTGAACTGTCCTAATTTGGAATTTTTCTGATAGTCTTGTCTCTTAAATTTAACAGGCTAAAATGTTCCAACAGTATTGGCAAAGATCTGGACAATCAGGCAATCACTGCTTCTGAACTTTCAGGACAGCTTTGCATTAATTAATGCAAGGATAGTGGTGACAGCACAAGCTGAGACACATATTAGATCTGGAATAGATGGCAGTTTCAATCACTTTAAAAATCTAAGATTCTGTAATAATAAAGAAGTTTAACTGTTTGGAAGACTTCGGTTGCAGGTTTAAATGATACCTCTAACGGAGTTCAAGGCTTTTAAATCCTTTTAAGGATAAAGGTATAGGCTTAAAATGGAATACTTTGGGCAAGAAATTCTTTGTTTCCACTTTCTAATCATGACTGACAGTTCAACCCTGGAGTATTAATGGTGTCTTTCTATGTATTTTTTCTTTGTGTTTGATATTTTTTAAGTTCTAAACAACTTTGGTTTGAAGAAGATCCAATAGAAAGCCCAAAATAAAATATTGCAAGATGAGATGGTGGATAACAGCGATATGGAGGGAATGTACATGACAAGGACAGATTAGGAGAGTGACTGGAGATAGCCAGTAGTGGAACTCAATTTGCTACTGACTGATTTAAACTTGGGACCGACAACATGGACATTTATATTTGGGACCAAGTGAAGGGAGGATATTTTCAAACAAGCTATAGAAGACGTTGTGAGTAAAGTTGGAGAGTGTTAAGAAGCTGAAAATGAACGTGACTGTTCTGTTGAAATTAAGGGAGGAATTCAGCATTGTTGTGGAGTAGAAAGCAATGAAACTGGGCAATAACATGGCCATATGAGCAAGAAAAGGGGGTAGATGTGAGTCTGAAATGAAGGAGAGAAAGAAGATGCTGTCAGTAGCCAATGGAGAAGAGGAAAGAAATGCAGCAACATAGAATTTTTTTAATTTCCAGTATGTGTAAGAATTTTTCCTTGAGGTAGTCTACAGATTATTGTATGTACTTATAAAGGTAGCTTCCTGGCTGTCACTTAATGCTTCAGTTATACTTTTATTGTAATCATCTCTTATGGTTTAACCCCAGCCAGCAACTAGGGCCACACAGCCACTCACTCTCTCCCCCCATGGTGGGATGGGGAAGGGAATCAGAAGAGTAGAAGTGAGAAAACTTGTGAGTTGAGATAAAGACAGTTTAATAGGTAAAGCAAAAACCATGCACACAATCAAAGCAAAACATAGGAATTCGTTCACTACTTCCTGTTGGCAGGCAGCTGCTCAGCCATCTCCCGGAAAGAAGGGCTTCATCATGTGTAACTGTTACTTGAGAAGATAAATGCCATTACTCCAAATGTCTCCCCCTTCCTTCTTCTTCCGCCAGATTTATATACTAAGCATGACATCATATGGTATGGAATATCCCTTTGGTCAGCTGGAGTCAGCTGTCCTGGCTGTGTCTCCTCCCAATGTTTTGTGCACTCCTGGCCTACTCAGTGGTGGGGTGGTGCGAAGAGCAGAAAAGGCATTGACATCTTAGCAACAACCAAAACCATCAGTGTTTTACTAACACTATTTTCATCCTAAACCCAAAACAGCACTATACCAGCTGCTAGTAAGAAAGTCAACTCTATCCCAGCTAAACCATGACAACCATCTAAACCATGAAACCATCTAAAGATGATTAATGCTTTTTTGTCTTCAGTTTCCTGTACTTTAGTAAGGAGCTATTAGCTTGGTAAATATGGCAACTTCATGACAAAATTAACTTAAAGGAAAAGGATTTCTTTCCTATTAGTTATTTGACTAAAATTTGTATGGTACTGCAAATACACATAGAACGCTGTATCTGTCTATCCACCAATCGATAATGTAAATCCAAATACCTTGGTTTGCCTGAAATGGGAATCTAATACTGATGTGCAGCGTTAAATTCAAAAAATAGAAGAGAGAAAAAATTAAAAATCACTTTTATTTTTTGGAGTAGCAATTGTCTTCTCATACATATCTTTCCTAGGGTACTCAGGAAGACACTTGAAGAGAGTTGTAAAGGACTGAATCTTCCTAAGCATCCTTATAAAAGTGAATGTAACAACTATTTCCTTTGATCTATAAGCCTGATAAGTCAGAGCATTAGAAAAAGAACATTTGGCTGGAATTCAACTTTATTGATGATATTGTGCAAAGCATTTGATACTGTCCCACAAAACATCCTTATCTTTAAAATGGAGACACATGAATTTGATGGGTGGACGACTCAGTGGATAAGAAATTGACTGGATGGTTGCACTCAGAGTTGCAGTCAATGGCTCCATGCCCAGGTGGACACCAGTGATGAATGGTGTCCCTCAGGGGTCCGTATTGGTACCAGTATTATTTAACGTCTTTGTTGGGGACATGGACAGTAGGATTGAGTGCACACTCAGCAAGTTTGCAGATTACAGCAAGCTGAGTGTTGTGGTTGATCCTCTAGAGAGAAGGGGTGCCTTCCAGAGGGACCTGGACAGGGTAGAGAGGCGGGCCTCTGCAAACCTCATGAAGTTCAAGAAGGCCAAGTGCAAGGTCCTGCATGTGGGTCGGGGAAATCCCAAACATGGATACAGGCTGGGCAATGAGTGGATCGAGAGCAGCCCTGAGGAGAAGGACTTGGGGGTGCTGGTAGATGAGAAGGTCAACATGAGCTGGCAATGTGCGCTTGCAGCCCAGAAGGCCAACCGCATCCTGGGCTGCATCAAAAGAAGCATGGCCAGCAGGTCGAGGGAGGTGATTCTGTCTCTCTGCTCTGTTGAGATCCCCACCTGTAGTACTGCATCCAGCTCTGGAGCCCCCAACATAAGAAGGACATGGACCTGCTCGAGTGGGTCCAGAGGAGGGCCCCGAAGATAATCAGGGGGATGGAGCACCTGCCCTATGAGGACAGGCTGAGAGAATTGACGTTGTTCAGCCTGGAGAAGAGAAAGCTTCAGGGAGACCTTATAGCAGCCTTCCGGTACTTAAAGGGGGCCTACAGGAAAGATGGGTAGGGACTCTTTATCAGGGAGTGTAGTGATAGGACGAGGGGTAATGGTTTTAAACTGGAAGAGGGTAGATTTAGATTAGATATTAGGAAGAAATTCTTTACTGTGAGGGCGGTGAGACACTGGAACAGGAAGTGTTCGAGGCCAGGTTGGATGAGGCTTTGAGCAATCTGGTCTAGTGGAATGTGTCCCTTCCCACAGCAGGGGGGTTTGAACTAGATGATCTTTAATGTCCCTTCCAACTCTAATTGTTCTATGATTCGATTCTATGATTCACTGGTGATCTGTGAAAATATATGCAACTGCAACAGACAAATCATCTGTTCAGGCATGTCTAGTTTTAAGTTCACCTAGATTGTACCCTTGTGCACTCCATGAACATGTTGTGGAAATGAAAGAAAAGGAAACGTATGTTTCAAAATCAGTGGCACTTTTTATTTCTGTCAGAGCAACTGAAAATCACTTGGACCTGGTAATGGTGTCACCTGGAACATTTCTAAAGAGAAACTGGATATGTCTGGCATAGATATAGTCTTTTAAAAAGAATGCTAATATGTGTATACATTACAAGCATACAAAAATACAGACTTTTAAGCTTTATTGAGACACCAAGATGACTAATTGACTTTTTTCCAGACTTGCTGACTATTCTATTGCCACATTGACTTCCAGCTTATCGAAAACTTGGCTGTTGCACTTGTACAAGCAAAGCCTGTATAAACTTAGGAACCTCCTTTTGTTCACAAAACCCCTTGTTTCCTATATGTTTATCTTTTAAGTTCAATGTTTAAGCCTTACAAATCTGAAATCACTAATAAAGATTAAAGGTATGACTTTCTGTTTCTGAAATGCAATATAGTGTTTTTATTACCTCCTGTTTGTTTAATACTTTTGCCATAATGTTCAATAATTATTTGCAATTGTTGCTTTAAATTGGTTACCTAGGAAGCATTTCATGGCCGCTGATTCCAAGCATTTTCTATTTTTCAGTTATTTGTGTCCTGCCAGAAGCTGTTCTTGGGTGTAGGATGTCTATTTTCATCATTGCTTTGTAGGCTTTGTCGTGGGGAAAGCCTTCTTGCATGATTTTTGCATCTGTTGAACAGTTTGCTTCATTACATTATTCAAGTAATAATTACATGTTCAGAAAAATGGAGAGTGTTATTGCCACAAGAATTGGTTCAGCAATCTATTCCTTCCTGACACCTTTTAATCAAGTTTTTCTCTCCTCTTTTCTGTCTGTCAGAACTTCGACTTATAGTTACTGTGATTATTTTGGATTTGAAACACGCTGATCTGTTTTTCCTTTTCCAGCTAGATAGATGGATTAATATTTGTTTGTAACATATTCTATTCTAAGTATCAATCCACCACACTGCTGTGCTAATAAAACAGAACTGCCAGCATTTTCTAAATATCATGGAATGATTAATGCCATTTAATTTTTGCTTTAACTTATAAACCTATTTTCATAAAATCAAGAGGCATTATTTGTAAGCAGTTACAAACTGTTTTCTGAGCAGTAGTACCAGTAATACTAAAGACCAGGCTTTAGTAATATACAGGTGACTGAAAGCGTGGAGAGCTGGTTATGGAATTAACAGCATAGAGCTGATGGTGTTATAATAGTTAAATAACTTTATTTTTGCAATAGAACCAATCTACTAGCCCTTGAATTTGTTGTGCGGTTTTGATAGAGTCCTAACTTGGAATATTTAGAATTTGAAGTATAAATATTTATTCAGTCCAGTCAGCTTCAGCATTTTCTTTAACTAAACAACACTAGAGTACAAATAAAAAGCTAACAAGCAAGCGCCCAACTCTTCAAGAAATGTTAGAGGCTTTTTCATATTTTGAGAAACTTTGTTATGGATACAATATAAAGTTTAACAGATTTATGCTTTAAAATTGTTATTGTTTGCTAACACAGAATTTTTTAAAGCAAATAACATATATAGACTATGTGAATTTTCTGCTGAATGTTGTTATGAAGTGCACTGATTTTTTTTTTTAAATAAGTTCCTAGATTAATGTAGATTAATGTCACAAATGCATTTTATGAATTCAGCACAGGATAAAACAGAATAATGTTTTCTGTGGGAATAAGTTCTGATCTAACTGGAAATGAGTAAAAGTAGGTGGCAAAAGAAAGTTAGCCTTCAACAGATAATCTATTCTGGCATCTTTGCTATCTTAAATGAAAAGGGAGGAAAGATGAACACTAGAGGCGTAAAACCACAGCTATATTGGAATAACTTCTCCTATAAATACTTTTTAACATTCAATAGCCATTACTAAGATATGTGAATGGAAACCATCAGAGTATTTTTCAGACTTCAGGTTTAAAGCTTTTGGCAAGGAAGAAGCTTTTTTACTTTGCATAGTAAGTGCATCCTAAAATTCCAACCTTAAAAAAGAGTGGCGTTGGAAACAAATAGAAATACAAGATGAGGCATATGATTACATCAGTGCATTAAGAGTATATGAAATGAATCTTAAGAATTACAAGGATAAGCACATTATCTAGGAAACTGTGGAGAGTGACAAGGAAACTTCAGATCAGTGCCCAGTGATGTACTTGCTCTCTTGGAAGGTTAAAGAAGGAGCCGTGCTTAGAACTGCTAGGATTAAGGTGAGATGCTTGACTGGGCACAGGGCAAGAAAAGAGGGAGGATGCAGTCAGTAATTCTTCCTGCCTTTGTGCTCCATGGAGTCTATGGATTTGCCATCAGGGAACCTCCAGTTCTGCCTTTTCTATGGAATCTCCTACCTGTCTCTAACTTAATAAAACAGAAGGAAAATTAAGAAAACTTGGAGGTTACCTAGTGAGATGTAATGCAAGATGAATTTAGTATGTATATAGGTAAAAATGCAGTAAAGCTTATCTGTTCTAATATATCTTGACAGGTTTCTCTGTCTTGTTGTACTAAACAAAACAAAAATTCGTATTCCTTACAGTGCAAAGCACACAGAACACATTCATGCAGGACTTCAGGCATTTAATTTAATTAGGGCTGAGCTGTAGTCAGTAATAAGTCTGTGAAGCTTTCAGTAACTGAGTCATCTTTCCTTAAATAATGTTTATCTTTTAGGAAAGGGCTGCATCCCTTCTCTACTTTTAGTCCATGAGCTAAGCCTTGCTATCTTTTCCAGTACTCGGATTCTCTCTCTTTTTTTTCTCTTCCCACCCTGCCATATAATACTTCAGGGTACGGAAAAGGAGAGGATCCTCTTCCTAAAGCAGACATTAGGAGTCAGTTCCAGGATACAGCTCCTTCTGGTTTCCTTGCAACCAGGGAGATGGAGCCTTGTCAAAGATATGATTTTCAGAAATATCTATCATAGAGTCATCAAACAATATAGGTTGAATGCTCTTCAGACTTAACTGCTGTCAAGACCATGAGAGCACCCCCAGCCCTGCCTGTGCCTGCCCACCCCCCTGGCTCTCCCCCACCTGCCCATGGCCCAGGACCCCACATCAGCCCTTGCCCCAGCAACACTGCAGCAGGGCAGGTCTCCAGCTCCCCACAGCTCCCCACAAGACACACAGCATCTCATTATAGCATAGTGCTGCATGGGCTGAAGGAGCCAGAGAAAGTACTGCTGGGTTCATCTGTGAGAATTCTTTAATTTCTCCTTTCAGTAAAACATGACAGGAAATTTCTGACAAGCTTGTAGACTGGAAGGAAAAGGAAAATGACTTCTGCATTGGAAATACTGTGTTGATTTGACTCCTTGCATTTCTGAACTTAGAATTCAGTTTATTCTAGAGTTTTCTGGTTTGAAATTCGGAATTGTTCTCACCCATTTGTGACAACCAAAGAGCATCTTATTTTCACTGTTCTCTTCCATGTCAAATGTAGGTTCATTCTTAGTAGGAAAAGAGGTGGGCTCCCTGTTTTGATGACTTTTTAGGAAATGAAAAAAAAATAGTAAGCTCTTTCTATTTACTTCTTGGTGTTCTCTCAAATCATTGGAAAAATAAAATTGCACCTTGTGTAGGGCTAGAATGCCATAGACTGGTGGAACTGAGCATTGCTTCAAATGCTTGGTGTTACTGCATTTATTTAGGTCATATTCATGAGGAAAATTATCTTATAGCTCCTTTTTTTTTTCCAACTTCTTTCTTGTTATACTGAACATAACTCTGAAAGGAGAGTGTTTTCTTAGGTTGCCTTTACAGTTTTCACACAGATTCAAAGGGAGACTGTGCATAGGCTTGGAAGACAAAAAAAGAAAAAGAAAAAAAAAAGATGATTTTGAAGTAGACAGAAATCATATGTGGTTCAGGAAGTCTCTTGTGCTGAAAATAGCTTGAGGCTGGGAAAATACTCAAGTGTATGTGTACTTACCATATAACTACTTTCATTTAGGCATCAGCTTGTAGTGGTGTCGTTTTGGCCCATGGTCTGAGCCAATAAGCTGTTCTTAGATTCTTATTTTGTATAAGGGTTTTTCTATGTTGAATTTTTGCTTTAAGCTACTGAGGTTTTTTTTACGTCATGTGGGAAGAAGGTGGCTCCACTAGAGTTTAAAATGTTTGCCCTTTATACCCTTTCTCCTCACAAAATTATTATGTCAAATGCAGCTTTTGCTAGCTGCAGAAAACCTTTGCCAGTTGCTGATCTGTCAGTCATTGAGTAGAAGGTGTTTGGGGACGGAGCTAAGTGTACTTGTGCTCAGAGTGATGCATTATTTTGCTTTCTTAGATCTCCTGCCTTAGGGCTTAAATCTCAGCTGCTTTTTTATGATCCTATGTTTTAGGCAATAGATTTCAGCCAAAATTGCATTTTAATAACATCAAAAGAGGAAGGAAATTCAATACGCAATTTCTAATTAAAAAGAATTCATAAACTGTTAATGACAGTCAGCCTTATTTCTGTATGTAAAGAATGAAATAGAGAAGAGTTTAAAGTAATGAAAGAGAGGTGTCAAGTGATAATCAATAAATCCTTAAGCCACTAATTTCCAGAATCAGGCAAATTATGTCAATGGAAAGACCACTTTATATTTGCCCAATTTCTTACACTCTTTACTGATGCAAGTGCTCTGTTGGCAGAGGCAGAATAGTGGGATACCCAGTCTTTTGATACTCCAAGGACATCCATAAGCATTTAGATCTTGATGATCCTTTTTCGATGTCATTACAGCTGCTTTTGTATTCTGACAAGGAGCATTCATGAAACTGCTTTTTGCCATACCTACAGGAGGAATTAGCTAAAGGAACAAGGGCCTTCCTGCAAAATTTGAAGATAGACTCGCTGTTGTGTTCTGTTTGGAATATACATTTACTTTTTTTACAGAGTGTTGTATTGCACCTTGAGCTTTTAGTAATTGGGAAGTTGAACTGGCTGGTTTGTAGAAGTGCTGGAATATGTGCTCTAGTGTAAAACTTGAAGTAACTTGGAAATAAAAATTAACTCAGGTAATTGGTAGTAGGTATGTCTATACATCTCTGTTACTGCACTAAAGACAGTCTAGAAGAGGCAAAAAAAGTTTTCTCCTTTTTTCAGCCTGTGTGGCTAATAAATGTGATGTCTTTTGCCAAATTCTTTTCATTAATATTTGGGAAGCAGAGTAACTGCAGTTATCCCAAAGTTACTGATAATGAGAATGAAATTGTTACTTTAATTTTAAGGTTCCTAGTGGGAACCCACATGGGACTAGTTCTTCCCATGTAGTTGCTTTATTGAGTTGACTATCTTATTCTAATTATCTCCCACTGTCTGGTGGTTGGTTTTTTTTTTATTGCTAGAATTTTCTATTTTCACAAATGACAAAGAAAAAGAATTTTAAAGTAATCATCCCAAAACATTTTTTTATAGCCTTGGAGAAATACGAATGGAAGAGAGAAAAAACCATAACTTTAAATCCCATATCTATAGTTGAGCATGTTTTAGGACATATGGGAACACTCTTATTTAAGTAATTTTTTTCACGTTTCAATAATCTGGATTTTTATTCTTAATTTTTATCTTCTTAATACTGAAGAGGAAAATATAATCTGTACAATAATTTTATTAGACTAAAAAATTGGTAAGTTTTCTTCTTGTAATCTACATGTGTAGCATTTTTCCCACTCAATACAATACAGGATTGGCTCATCTAGAAGCAGACACATACTAGGGTGAAACATTAGTGCAAATACTATTGCTACATAGACTCACGTAAGAGAGTGGGTGACTGACTAAATAGCTGCTCTGTTTCCTTTATCCTGCTGCTTTAGAAATAGTATCCATTCCCTTGATTAATCTTCGGGAGAGTATTGAGGTTCTGGACTAGATGGTTCATTATGAAAATTGCCTCATAAGAATCAATTAGAAAAAGATTTGAAGAGCTTTTTTCCTCTAATGCTCCATTTAGGCAATAAACATCTTATAATCATGTTAAGGACAAGAATATAGTTGGTCATAAAAATAAAATAAAGCGGGGGCTGAAAGTGTGGTCCTGTGAAAAACTGGTATAATGTAGTTTATAGAAGAAATATTAATGTATAGGATTATTTTTTATCCTCAGAGATCCCTGGAGATTTTAATAGTATTGGCAATAACTATTAAAATAAGACTTTACTGACAAAGTATCAAAAGAAAATTAAGTTGATTCGACTTTATCGTCATAGTTCACTCTTAAGAGGTTTTGGTCCTAAAAAGCTACAGTGGGAATAAATTTACTCATGAACAAGTAGTGTTATCTAGAGCAATAATATTTTATAAAAAGAGCAAGGTTTTAAAAATATTCCTCGAAAGTGGTTGTGCCAAAGATCTGGGCTGCTTATTCAATATATTTAATTAATGTCACATTTTATTAGATGGACTGTATTTTTGTATTTTTTTATTTTTTTATTAGTCTGACCTCCTCAAAAGTGCCACATTACCATTTTTACTGCTTTCTTAACTTACCCAGAAAAGATAACCAAGGCTTTCTACTCCATACTACCTCAGCTGAAGTTATCTGACTGATTTTGGTTACAGTTGCCACACTCTTGTGAGGGGTCTCACAGTATCACTGTACACTCTTCTACAGCCAGTCTTTGCTTCATATCTAATACGTTGCAGGCTTGCTGATTTTCAGGTTGTTACAAGACTTTCCTTGTAAAGCTCTGCTTGAGGGAAGCATGTACGTGTGGAGAAGCTCTTTTATTTTGAAGGAAGTTGTACACTGTATTTACCAATAGTTTACTAGTCTTGAATCAGCAAACATATTTGTACTTGTGATGCAGGAGAGATATTTTTGTACATATGGAAGTTATACTTATGCAGAAGTCATTGATATGACTGTTGTTCATTTGGAGAGATCTATGTGCTGCTATCAGTGCAGCTGTGATGTCCTGACACACAATGTGGGCTAACATTGTGAGTGGGAGGTTTTGTTACTTGCAGTAGTTTCTGGAGGATGGATGGTGGTGCATATCGAGAACACACTGGTAATTTCTTGCAACTCTTGATTTCCCTTTTTGCCTACAGGCTAGACGTTATTTCTAGACCCTTTTCTACAGATATGCCTGCCGTGTATGCACTTATGAGATAGAGATTCAGGTCCCCTATAGCGTACTTGTTTCTAAATAAAACTAGTGGTGTGAATAAAACTGGTGTAAATAAAACTGTTGTTCTAAATAAAACTGGTTATGTATTGCTCTTCATTCCTTTGCCAGATAAACAAAAAAGGCATGCCATTTAAGATATATTTTTGGTTTATTTTGCCTTTTTTTGTTTGTTTGTTAGGACTGTGCAAAAAAAATGTAGTCTTAGATATCCTAAGTATGCCAGTGCTACAAAAGAATGTTGTATTACATGAGACTTGTTTGTTAATGTCCTTAGAAATGGATGCAAAACTTTCGATAGTTACTGACTAAGGAGAGCTCTTTTTCCTTATTGTCAATGTGTTTGAATATGAAGTGTCTCCTAGAGGTTGTAAAGTTCCTAGCAACTTTAAAAAAAAAAAAAGCAGTATAGCTGTTTCATAACATAAAGGTTTGGGATTTAAAAGTATCTTGTACCTGTTTTCTTGCTCTGTCACATGGCCTTGCAGATTTAAGAGGTTTGCTCTATGTATGTACAATGCTTCTAAGTAACGTACAGGTCAATATTAAAAGAAATAAAAATGTGCTCTGTCTATACTTTGAGTGGTTTACAGCTGCAAATTCATGATCTGATGAAACCATGTGAAGAAGGAAGCTTGATTCTAGAGTGATGGGGTGAGGTTACATGTAGTTATGTGCAACTCACCCAAGCTGCCTAAAGAAGGTGACTGACAAACAGCAACAGCACAATAGATCATTTTTTTTTGCTTGAGAATTGGGCAAAGTTTTTCCTGTAAGGTGAGAGGATTTAGAATGGTAGTCACTTTCGAGTCATTAGGCAAAGGAGGGCCTTTTTCAAAATATTGCTGTATTGAATGACTCTCAATTATGGACGGGATCCAAATAAAGTGTCTTGAATGAAAATAGCACCTTTTAATGCAGTGGTTTGCTGCTTAAATCTACTCCCAAGTGTGTGTTTTTTTCAGTATGACTTGATATTTAGTTCAGGAGAAAAATTAACTGCAATTGTAAAAGTTTATTTAGAATACTATAGACAATTTCATTATAATAACATATTAAGTTACTATGCATGAAGTTTTAAAATACTTAATTTAATTAGTTTGATTTATGAAGTACAGAACCTTATTTGTTTAAATCTGTAGCCAGATCTTTCCTGCCTGTATTTATGTGGGAAGTCGCTTCTATCATTAGGTCTCTTTACTATTTGATTAGACTTCTGAAAAGTTTATATATTTGATGGAAGAGTTTCTACCTCTCTCTTTTCAGTGAATTACCAGAATTTCTGAGGACTAAAGCTTTGACATGTTTTGCAGTTGCCATTTAAATTCATTTCTGTAAATCAGATATTTAAGATGTAGTAATGCTTACTACCTTTTGTAAAGCAATTTAGAATCTGCAATAAAAATAACTATATAATCACGATTTCCTGTTGTTAGTTGAATGGTGACAATGTCTTCATAAACAGTTGCAAAACTGTATCTAAGAGTGTTTGGGATAGTATTTTACATAGTAAACTGAAAGATTTTAAAAGATTTTTTTAAAGATAATGAAGACATATGTTTTTCCAGTCAGTGAATTTTACTTACTTTTTCTATTATGCTTCATATATTATAAAATAAACATCTGTTTGTCCTGAACTATGGGGGAAAAAGGTGGTTTTAATTTTTAGCCTAAGTTTATTACCAGACCATATTGGTGGTCTTCAGGATTCATATTTATCTTAGCTATGGGCCTAATCCAGTTATTAAAAGTTAGGTTGGAAATATTTGTATAAGAATTACCTTGAACTTTTTTGTTCTTAATCTTCATATCTCTAAACTGTAGGCAAAATTTTAACTGAATATCTGGTTATAGTTTCTTTCTTGTTTTCAACATTAGGCCACTGACATCTGTGATCCGAACCCAGTCACGATGCTTATTTTGTGTGTCTACCTATATGAAAGTCTCCCTCACTACTTACCCAAGAAGACTATAGAATTTACAGGTGCTCTTCATGCAACTGTTGTTAAACAGGTACTGGTACCATTGAATTTAGATTTGTAGCAGTAAAAGGTTAAAACACTGTACATATATATGTGTTTATATTATGTATATACTACAGCAAAGAGTGAATGGGTTTCATATCATTTGATTACTAAGTATAGAAGATGGAAGGATGTATCTTCATTTTTTCTCTTCAGGCTTGGGATCCTGACTTCTGCTGCTGTTTTTTTCCCTATGCTTGTGAGCACAAAAAAAAAAAATCTACAAATCTGACAAATCTCAGATCAAAGATAGAGAGGAATAAGAGATTAACAGGCACAGGAGTGCAGTGTACAGTGCAAAAAGAGTACTCAGAAAAATTGAGGTTGGACAGTCTGTGGGAAGTCTATGCTCTTTAGGAAGAAAGATGATCTCTCTAGTTATTTGAAGTACTTATTTTGTGATATCATTAGTTTGTATTTTGGAATTTAGCTGCAAAATGTACCTTTTATACTCTAAAAATTCAATAAAAATAGGCTGATTTTGTTGTTGTTGTGATAGGTGCGTCTGAAAAACCCAAGCATTAAAACTTTGGTGTACAATGCTACTCTTGTAGGAAGAGATGCTGATGATTTCTCATTACCTAAAGGAAACACTGTCACCATTGCCCCTAAGTAAGTAGTGGATTTTTTTTAATGTTATTAATAAGTCTAACAGTATGGAAATATAAATCTACTAATTTAATAGTGGTGGAACACTAGAAATGTGTTCAACTACAAACAGGGCAAAATTAGTCAGTATAAAGATCAGACTTTTTCTCCTTAACCTAGAACAAATCCAGAGTAATTTATCAATGGGACACTTGCAGTTTAGCAATATTTTTGTCCGGTTGAAAACTGTATTGAAAGCTTTAATTTTCAGTTTGGATCTGCTGTTCTTAAATTTTAAATTTTTTGCCCAACTAAAGTTGAAATACCTCCTTTAAACTTTATTCATGTTTTTGGCATCAGTGCATTGTGGCAGCATGAGCACATAAAAATTCTTTCTTTTAAGATTCCAGGTTTTGTTTTGTATTTGTAAATGAAGCACGATTGGGAATTTAAGAGCCCATGACACAGATTTGATAGTAGTGTTAGACTGCTTCTTTTTGCCCCTATAGTCCCTCCCCACCAAAAGGGAAACTGTTGCAGCTGCAATGTAATTATTTCTCTGTCTTACATTTCTGAAAGTCATCTAAGGATCTGGGAGACATTTAATTTTGGGAAAACATTAGGTTAACTTTTTTGGTAGCAGAAATACTCATGATATGTCGCTATCTTATTCTTTTTGTTCACTAAGTACGTTTTGCTATTTCTGTGCTATGTGGCTTTATGACTAGATACAGGAATTTCACTACTCCCTGTGTAACTATCCAAGGCAAGAGGGATGTAGCTGTGACTCTGGCTGTCAGTTAAGAGTTTAGGCTGTAGCTCTATTTAAGATATACCTTTGGAGATAAAATGGATTAGAGATTGTAAAATGGAAAACAAAGGTCAACATTTGTGTGAAAATAACCTGTGAGGAAGAAGAGAAATTTCAAATATATATTGTCAAATTCAAGAACTCAACATAAACATAGTGCTCTTTAAGGTTGATCAACATTTCACTATTAAATGACATGCCTATTGTAAATATATGCAAAAGGCAAAACAAGTAATGCTATGTTTTCAGTGAGCTGTGAGGCTGATTTGATTCCATTTTCTTTGCAATTACTTCAAATAAGAATTAACATAAAAATGTAATCCTTGAAAATACCATGTGTTTCTCTGAAAGGTCAATACCATGGCTGTTTTTCACTTCACCTTTAAAGTAAATGTGTACTACCAAGTAAATGTGTACAACTCTGTCATTGAGCTGCTTGGCATTATCCATAGCAACAAACATTTGAAAACAGGCATAGAAATAAAAGCTTGTGGAAATGCCAGTCATCCACTGGTGACCTCTGCAGAGTTTATCATAATGTAACCTTACTTGTAATCTTGGTGACTAACTTTGTAGTTAATAGCTTTCTTAATATTCTAATGGTAGTGTTTGAGAACTCCAAGCATCGGTGGGATGGGTGGGAGTCTTGTAGGTGCTTTGTATTAGATGATAATATCATAGGTGGGTTTGGAAGTGATAGTAACGTGAATAAGAAACTGACACCACCGTTTAATTGCTTATGTGTAGGCTTATTGCTATTAGTGCTGTTTTATATTTGGTTATTTAAGGTCAAGAAAATGGTAGAGGATTTTTAAGACACAAAGGTCTATTTTCTTTGAAAAGAGTGACAGTCTTTAGAGAAACTCAGAAATGAGGTAGGCTTTTAAGAGACTTCAACAAAAAAAAGAAAAATATTTATGGCCTAAATAAAAAGTGAGGGAGAACTTTCAGTGTATTCAGTAAGAAATTATTAAAACTTAATGGAGTTATTTTTTCATAGGAATGTTAGCATCACTGACTATAACTTGTTTAGGAATAGAAGATGTTA
This sequence comes from Burhinus bistriatus, assembly GCA_013397275.1. Classification (NCBI taxonomy): domain Eukaryota; kingdom Metazoa; phylum Chordata; class Aves; order Charadriiformes; family Burhinidae; genus Burhinus; species Burhinus bistriatus. Next base: position 11,924 of record VYXH01012579.1, on the reverse strand, counting down.
AAATAGCTAGAAGGACACATTTCACATTAAAGTTATTTGTTCTACTTTTAAAAGTAAATAATCCATAAATATGGGATTGAAGGCAGATGAATCAATGTGTTAAAAATCACTAAAACTTAGGAAGGCTTGCTTGCTCTATCAGAGAACAGGAGTTCTACTTTAAAAACAGGAGTTATACATTAAAAACCTGAGTATCTGTAATGGTTCAGACAGCATGATCAGATATCTCTGCAACCTTGTTCCCCTGAATCGAAACTGTGCCTTATGAATTTATGGATATTGTGTATAAATATGGATTTGCCTTCACCACTAGTTTCTCTTTCACTGCAAGCTAGCTTGATACTCTCCAGGTTTATTTCCCCTGAAACAACAGGTACTTTAGATAAACTAATAAACAAGCAGCAGTCAAAAATAGCAGCTATTGCCTTGTGAAGGTCTGCTGCAGGGCAGTAGTCAAGTTGTAAAGCTTGCTTCACCAAAGTTTCAGGGTAAAAGGTCAAGGGAATTACTAGCAATTCAGAGAACTTTCACTTATGAGAGTTCAGGCAATTACAGCTGAAAAGGTGAACCACAGCCTTGATAGGGAGGCTAAAGAAACTGAAACTTGTCAGTCTTCTGACTGGAAAGCTGGAAGACTTTAAGACAGACATGTGGTGCGTAGAGACTTGTCTCTAATTATCTGCAAAATATATATGTTCCTATATTTAGAATTAACTATAATTGGATTTAAGATGACTGTGGGTCATTATAATCACTCATGAGGAATAAGTGTGACTGACTAATCCTCTTGGACCTGCTGGGTGAGCACACTTGGCATAGAGGATTCTGTAGATGAAGGCCTCGTCTGAAAGAACTGTGTTTACTTTACAGGAGAGATGAACTTCAGGAAGCTGATAAGCTAAACAGGTCAGGGAAAAATTTGAGCAGAAAGGCAAAGAGTGATGAAGAGAAGTTACTTGAATGTATTAGGAAGCAGTGATGCAGCATTAGGTAGAGATGCCGACTATTTTAAAGTCATAATGATAAAGTGACAGAAATATGTACTATATGTCTGTCTCTATTTTCAAAGAAGCATGACAATGTATACTGTGGTCCACTACTAGCTGGAGAAATTCATAATAGGCTGTGGTGGGTTAAACTTGGCTGGCTGCCAGACACCCACCCAGATGTTCTCTCACTCCCTCTCCTCAACAGCACAGGGAAGAAAAAATTGCTAAAAAGGTTTATGGGTTGAGATAAAGACAGGGGGACTGCTTGCCAGTGACCATCACAGGCAAAACAGGCTCAACTTAGGGGAAATTAGTTTAATTAATTTTCAATTAAAATAGACTTTTGTAGTGAGAAACAAAGATAAAAATTAAAACATCACCTCGTCTCTTCCCCACCCTCTTCTCCCAGACTCAACTTCACTCCTTCGTTCCTGAGTCCTCTACCTTCTCCCTCTGCCACCTTGAATGGCACAGAGGGTAATGGAGAGCAGGTGGCTGCCAATCAATTCATAACATTTCCTCTCTCCTTCCTCCTCATGCTTTTTTCCTTCTCTGTGAGTCCTTCCAAGAGCTGCAGTCCTCCAGGAAAAATCTGGTCCAGCATGGGCTATCCATGGATCACAATTCCTTAAGGAAATATCCAACGGCTCTGGCATGGGGTCCTCCATGGACTGCAGTATGGATATCTGCTCTGGTGTGGTCCTCTTCACATGCTGCAGTGACATATCTGCTCTGGCAGCTGGAGCACTGCCTCTCCCTCTCCTTCTCTGATCTTGATGCTCCCACTGCTGTTTCTCACTCTTTTTCCTCACTCCTCTGCCTTTCTGATGTTTTTGCCTTTCTTAAATATGTTTTCACAGAGGTACTACCAGCTTGGCTGATGGGCTCAGCTGTGTCCTGCAGTGGGTCCATTATGGAGCCAGCTGGAACTGTCTGTGTCCTGCACAGGGATGCTTCTGGTCTCTTCTCACAGAGGCTACGCCTACAGCCCTCTGCTACCTTGCCACCTACACCCAAAATCTGCCAACAATGAATATTTTATATCAATTAGCTGAGATGAAACTGGCTTTAATCCTAAGCAGCTAAATATCAGGGAAATCCGAAGACTTCATTTTGGTCTGGCTTTTGGGATGCATTAGAACATTGTCAGTATAGCTGAGGGTCAGATCTTGCCTATAATGTAATTAATCTTTGATCTGAGATTCCCACTCTCCAGCGCACTGCACCGTGCCGTATAGACTTGCAGTTCACGACACTAATATCATAAAGGTATCTAAGTTCTCTTATGTGGTGTAGACATGCCTATAAGTTACTCAGTCTGGGTACCTTAACAAGAGAAACGATGAAGATGACTTGATCAATATTTAAAAGTACCTTCCTGGGAAAAGGACCTGTTTAACTGCAAACAGTATAGAACTTTTTATAAGAACAACAGTTTGAAGCTGGAGTTGTAAAATTTTAACCTGGAAGTAGCAAAGGTGATTAGCTATTGAGGGGAAGAAACTCTATCTGAATGACAAATTCTTTAACCGTAGGGGTTTTGCAGATCATGGAACATTGAAAATAATACAGGAAGTGACCTCAGAAAGTTATTTAACACGGCATTCTGCCTCAGATAATACGGGGTGCTTTCTCAGAAAAATGCTTCTGCAGGATGATTGGATTGCATGTAATGGCCTGCAATGTATAACTACTTCAGATTCTGTTATCTAATGATTTCTGTTGGCCTTAAACTCTGCAAATTTGATCCCTCCAAACAACTTTTTATCTTTCTTTTTCTACACCAAAGTATAACAAATAAAATAGAGAGAATTTGATTGCTTGCTTTTATGAAAGACAGTACACGCTGAGCTGATAAAGAAATTAAGAATCTTTGACCCCTGCAGTATATCAACTGAAGTGGGTGTGGATGGACCTCGTTATAATACTAGGTAAATCAACAAGATTATACAACAATTCCATGAGCTGAATTTTCCCTCACTTTACATTTTACTGTAACACAGATGAATAGAGAAAAAAACCTTAGCAACTTTGGGTTTTTTTCTGATGCTGGCTTTGCCACAGAAGGCAACAGTTCACAATTCAAATCAGATTGCTCTGCTATTGCATGAGCCAGAGGGCAAAGATCAGGCAGAATGTTCCATATGCTCCATTTCCCTGTCATTCCTATTTGTGACAAGAGCAGAGCAGACTCCTTAAAACTTGGTCCTTGAAGTGGCTTTGGGAGTGGATGTCTTGGGCAGTGTACTTCTCTAAGAGTCTGCAGTCCCAGGATGCATTTTCCAGGATGTGTTGAATGGCAGGGTGACTTAGGAGCCTCAGACTCCAGTGGGCTTAGCAACTCTTCAGTGTCAAAAATGGTGATGTCTCGGGGCTCTGCAGCAGCAACATGAAAGCTGTAACAGCCAGGTTTTCAGAACTTCCAGGTTTTCATCATCGATTCTCAGAACGGAGATCCTGAGACGTTTGGCATTAGAAGGAACTCTGGGCAATATCATACTCCTTTGTCCTAGATGTTAAGCCTAGTGATCATGCTGGGTTAATTCTATTACCTATAGTCATCGTTTCTGCAGTTTGGTGAGCTTTTTTCATTTCTGTTATATTTTTTTTGAGGTAAAGAGGTGCAAACAGTAATTAAGGTTTGAATCCTTTGGATGGGATCTGGTGACCTAATGGTGATCTATGTTGTTGTCTGTTTTCTAATTATTTGTAACACTTAATTTGCTTTATTAACTTATTTATTTTTTGGACTTTCATGCCATCTGAAAACATTAGTCTCAAAGTCAGAGAGTGATTTTGAGAGCTTGAAAGCGCAAGCTTCAGTCACTAAAATTTTCTTACTGATACTGCTTAGTTGCAGGCCTAATGCAAATCGAGTCTAAATTTAACTCTTGCCTAGTCTAAGCTCTCATTCCTTGTGTTCTCCCCTTCTCCAGTTTTCCATCAAAGACTTCATCTGTTGCTTGTATGACAGACCTTTGTTTTTTCCACCTCTTAATTACTCATCTTTACTAATTATTCTGAAGGAGTTTTTTTACTAATTTCTTTTGCAGTCTTCAATGAGGATTTGGTTAAGAACATCTAGATTTGCCTCACAACATGCATAATAGGGTGTCTGACTGTTTAATTCACAAAACCCTATTCAAATGGGGGAGCATAAAATAAATCAGTTGTTAACTTAGGGTAACACTATAAGGTAAGAGAACTTCCTGTGCTAGTGTGTGTGGGAAGAAAAATTAAGCTACATGCTGAGGTCATAAAAAGCAATAAGGACTATTGTTCTTTTATTAGAATGTTTTAAGGTGTTCTTAAGTAGAAGAGTGAACTACAAAAAAGTATGTCAGAAGAAGCAAATTACTTTCTTTTCTAGACTCCTTCCCTTACAAAGACTTTAAAATGTGCTCCTGGAATGGTATTTCTGAGTCACATTTTTGTACATTGTTATTAATATTATTATTATTATTACTACTACTACTATTATTATTATTATTATTTTGCCTAGGAGACAAACAAGTATAAATGTGGAATTCACTAGTCGTTTTCTGCGCCCTGCTGAAGCAGTATTGCTACTGATCTCAAAGAGTGTGGGTGGAATAGATGGTGCCACACTGACATTCTCTCTGAAATCTGAAGTCAAACATATTGAACCTGCTGTAAGTTTATGTCTGTATGATTAATATTGTCACAAAAATAGTGTTCATCTGTATGTTGTATCAAACAGAAGTGAACTGAGGTAAGACTAGAAACATGAGTTACCATCGGCATTAGCCTTTGACCTATGAATTTTCAGATTTCCAATATTAGCCTATGTACATGCAGAGAAAAGCCTAGAGGAATATCAAAGATGCCTAAGGATATAAATCACACTTAGTTCCTGAATAAATTTAAAAAATTTTGCACTGATTGCTCTGAAAATAAATCTGGAGCTCTCTCAGTATATGAATGCTTTTGGAAATTCCATTGCGGAGGTGTTGATACACTCCTTCAGCCTAGTGATTTCAGTTGTCAGATGTAGATGGGCAGCAGACTTAGATGTTGCTGTGGTTATTTGTGCTTTTTAACTTTAGACAGTCTTTAGATTTAAGATATATCTCAGAAATAGTCAGAGCAGAGATAGGCATGTGTTCCAGCATTTGTTATCAAACATTGAGCAGATCTGGATAGTTCCTCTTCTGAACTTAGATGCTGTTTATGTGATTCTCCTTTTTTTTTTTTTTCATGACTCTCTGCCATAGCAATAAGACACTGATGTTAGAAAGGACGGTTGGGGCAAGAGAAGAAAATAGAGGACATGGAAAGATACGAAGGCAAAAAGATAGCTTGATTCTTGACCCTGTGCTATCATTTTGAAGAGCATTTAAAATATGGTGAAGTTTAATGCGTGTTTAAAAAGAAATAGACTTTAACTGTTCTTTGCTGGCAACAAAGCCTAGCATTTTAATTTTGTAGTCTCCAGTAGTCAAATATATGCTTCTATTCTTCTTTGTAATATTTTCCTTTTTCTTTATGTATTATACATGAATGTAGTTTTGCAACTTTTTTATATGATATAAATTTTTGCTCCTTTTTAGGATACATTAAAATGCAAATCGCCATGTTATGAGCTGAAGAAAGTTGTCCTAAATGTTACTAATCCCTTCAGAAATGATGGCATATTCAGGTAGACAATACAGTAAAGACAAATCTATAATGATCATGCTCTTTTATCAACTCTTTTCCATAATTTTCTCCTTCTCCTTAAAAATGTAAAACCTTAAGGTTAAATTATAGGGATTTACATTACCAAAATTGTTACAAGCACTATGGAGTGGAAGCTATCATAATGAATAAAGAAGATAAATAAGGCTTAATTGAAATCCATCTCAGTGTAAGCAATGCAGCTAGAGATGTAATCGAATGGAGTTCATGAACCTTGCATTTTTGTGTTTGGCTGAGGTCCAGCAGAATTCCAAAGAGAAACAAACCATCTTAATTAATAGTTGGTTATTTTTTCCCCAATCTGCTTTATCCTGCTGTTTAAATTATTAAGCATGGAAAAGTAAAAAACCTATGCTTTTGCCTTGGGGCTCACATCACTATCAATTAATCTAATTTTTCATTTGTATTCATCATAGATGTATCAACTGCAAAGTTATAAATGTTGCTTTCCTTATCCCAAAAGAGTGCTGTGCCCCTGTAAAGTCTGTTTATGTGATCCGACTCCACATTTTGTCTTTAGTCTATAGAGCCAAACATTCCTTCATGTCATTCATTTATTTACAAGAAACATTTTCCATAACATTTTTGGCTTGTTTTACTGATCTGTTTAATATACACGTTGCATAGGCTGCAAATTAAATTTCTCTTTCATCCACAGAATAGGTTTGGGTATAGACACCTGTAACAGGAGTGTTTTCACTGCTTCAGCAATGTGCTGTGGCATAAGCCATGTATGTGGGAATCATATGAATTTATTTAGCTTCTGTCTTTTTTTTAAAGTCCTTGAAGTGGTCAGTGAGACTGCCTGTAATCAGTTCTGTGGATACCTTTCTTGGAAAGAGTAGATTAAAGGTGGTGAAGTAATTTAATTTTATATATATCACTCAAAAGCTACTTAACAGCTACTTGAAGGAATTATCAATTTGGGCAACATTCGAACTAGTAATCTAAAAGAAAAGATTCTTTGTATCATGTTTCCAGTGTTTTAAACCATCTAGTGCTCCAGCAGGGGGTGCAATACTTAGTTGCAAATAACACTAGGAAGTGCCCTTGTGATACCAGCGAAGTAGCTCTTTTACAGAAAACTGGGCTGAAAATCTTAAAACTTGGTCTATAATGTAGTACGATTTAAGGAAAGGACAAATTAAAAATATGAGTGCCTCTTTGACCTCGTGCCTAATATATAGCAAATGTCAGATAGTTTCAAAAGCTGTAAATCCTGCATCCTAAACTAGTTCTTGCCTAGAATTCGGCTGTTTGTTAGATGTTACTGATTCTATCAACTAAATAATGGTTTCTGGTTTTTACAGTTCCTAGCTTTTAATACTTATGTAGAGATAGATATTTTAAAGATTAGTGAATGTTTTTACTTTATTAAGAAAAAATAGTTGAATAGTTTTAAAATTATCCATTACATTTGTTTGTGAAGTACTGCAGCTGTTTCTCTCACAAGAATAGAAAATATTTCTAGAATATAAGATACTATAGTAAGTAATGCCATTATTATTATTTTTTTTAAATGGCAGATTAAACGCTTGGGCAAACAATCAGCTAATGCTGATGTAAATGATCATAATTCTATTGAAAGGTTTGAATTCAGATCCACAGCTAGTGCTAAGCTAGTTGACATTGGCTTCTGTATTTTTACTATGTACCGTGTAATCTTCCATCTGTTTTTACTGTCTGTGAGTGCAGAGAAAATGCAGAAGTCTGGTTTAAAATGAATGAATTATGTGTGCTGGTGCCACGTAAGACAAATTTTACAATGATGCCTGGAACTAATTCTTGACTAATGACTAGCAGTAGGTCAATGGATTGTCCAAAAGCTAGAATGGAAATAATGTGTGTGCAATGTAATGTACATTAAAAGAAAGAAGATCAGAATCTTCTAGGAAAAACTAAAGTGAAGCAGTTGCTTGTGGTTTGTCAGGGAAATCACAATTTACTCTATCTTAATAGATTAATTATTAACAAACGCAAAATAAAATTACCTCAGCTTTTTTCTTCAAATGTAAATAACTCAATTATTCAATCATTTAATTTAATACAGAAGATAGTGTAAATTACATTTCAGAAAGTTATTCCCAATTAAAATATGTATATAATTTGTCTTAATATTGAAATGGGCATTGTTTTTCTGGTTTTAATTTTTTCTTTTTTTTGTTTTGATTTTTTGAAAAGAAAATTGAAAATTGGTCTGCATGTCATGACATGACTGTAGACCATCCTTATGATTACAAATCAACCTATGGTATTGATGAGGCAGTAGGTTATGGTATTTCCCAATAACCCTTGAATAAGTGTCTCAGGATTTTGCATGCTTACGTGAGCTTTAAAAATTACATGACTTAAATTGTGCAAACTGTTTTAAGTTATTAAATAAAGAAGAATTAATAAATTATTTTATAAATAGATTTTTAAAAATTTGTTTAAATCTTTTTTTAGAGTTCTTTTAAAGTATCCCCAGTTGAAAACAATAAGCTTCTTTAACAAACCTTCATTTAAAAGTTAGAATAAACTGAGTTTTATCTTCATTCTACAAGTTAAAAAAGTGATGATTATGTGTACTTGCCAGGGTAATTTTGCTGGAATCCACAAGTTACTTAATGGAACCAGAGCAAGTATATCAAGCCAGGCAAATAAAGAAAGAGCAAACATTCAGGTGAGTTTTACATGGCAATTGCTAATTATAAGATATTGAGTTATACAAGTCTATTAGTATTACATCTGTGTGCATACCCATCGTGAAGATTTATAGGTTTGGACATGGAAATATCATAGAATTATGTAACATTTTAAAAACACTTTAAATATAAACAGTGGAGAAAAGGTTAATATGGTGTAAAAGATAAAAATGGGTATAATATCCATTTGGAAAAAGTGTTAGAGAAACTAGGATTGAAAGGTGAACTACTGATGCTGGGATAGGGGCAACTGTGGTGACTTAAGTGACTGAAGTGCTGAAAAGTAGTTCCAGTTCACTACAACAGGATTAGTGCTGGTTCTTGGAATGAAGAAGGTAGAGGTATTTGAAGGTGCAACAGTAAGGTCAACGTTTTATTTATAAACAGTAGGTATTAAAAATTCTAATTGTGCTGAAGTGTAAAATATTACAGGTTCAGTAGGCTCCTGGAGATGCAAAAACAGAATAAGAGGTTATTAGTGCAGATATATTGATATCAGTTAATATAATTTTGTGTCTAGACATTATTGCTTAGCTGACCATGAACAGATTTTCTAACATAGGAAATCAAGAAAGAGAAGGAGAGTTTAAAGTAAGTGTGGTAAATATAATAAAATGGCAAAGAATAAAAACTGAAGAGTAATTGGAATGGGAGTGAAGGGGAGATATAATCAAATATCTACGCTTAAGACTGATAGTCTGAAAGAAGGTATTCACTGTCTTTGATTGTTAGTCAGTGAGATAAATAGAATCACAGAATCACAGGGGTTGGAAGGGACCTCTGGAGATCATCTAGTCCAACCCCCCTGCCAGAGCAGGGTCACCTACAGCAGGTTGCACATCCAGGAGGGTTTGGAATGTCTTCAGAGTTGGAGACTCCACCACCTCTCTGGGCAGCCTGTTCCTGTGCTCTGCCACCCTCAAAATGAAGAAGTTCCACCTCATGTTTAGATGGAACTTCTTATGTTCAGGTTTGTGCCCATTACCTCTTGTCCTGTCACTGGGCACCACTGCAAAAAGACTGGTGCCATCCTCCTGGCACCCTCCCTTTAAGTATTTATAGGCATTGATGAGATTCCCCCTCAGCCTTCTCTTCTCCAGACTAAAAAGACCCAAGTCCCTCAGCCTTTCCTCATAACAAACATGTTCTAGACCCCTAATCATCTTCGTAGACTTCTGCTGTACCCTCTCCAGCAGCTGCCTGTCCTTCTTGAGCTGGGGAGCCCAGAAGCAGACANGATGTACTTGAAGAAACCCTTCCTGTTGACCTTGACATCCCTTGCCACATTTAATTCCAAGGAGGCCTTGGCTTTCCTTGTTTCGTCCCTGCATACTCTGGCAGCATTCTTGTAAACTTCCCAAGTGGTCAGTCCCTTCTTTCATGTACTGTAAACTTCCTTCTTCCACTTGAGCTTTTTCAGAAGCTCCCTGCTTAACCATGCAGGTCTTCTGCTTCCCTTGATTGATTTCTTGCTCTTAGGGATGCACCGATCCTGAGCTTGGAGGAAGTGATGCTTGAATATGAACCAGCTCTTTTGATCCCCCCTACCCTCTAGAGCCCTAACCCATGGGATTTCTCCAAGCAATATACCAATAAATACCAATAAGCTTAGAAGCACAGACAGAAATCTTTGCAGGCATTGAAGAGGTGAGATGTAAATCAGAATCACTGATAGTTAAGGTTAAAGGGCAAAGAGAGAATCAAAGAGGTTTGAGAACTAAGATTTGTGGCTCTCTCTAGAAGTGGCCCAGCACAGAGAAAGAACTATCACAAATGTCTGAATAACTTGCCAGATATTAAGAATTTCATTGTTTTAATAATTGACAGTTTAATAACTCTTTTTCAGTCAGACTGAAAGTGTTAATTCTAAGTCTTTTTTATGATAGATTTTGCATTCATATATTGGGCAATTTATTCATAGAGAGCCATTTCTCTAGTCTTCTGTCACTTCAACCATGTTTTATAATTATTTATTCATATAGCAGTATTTATGATCTTCAGTTGGAACAGTATAGTAGCTAAAAAAACCCCAACAGCAGTAAGAAGTCAGTTTACAGGCAAGATAACCAAAGTGTGACCAATCGGGTTTCTTCTCATAGAAGCAGGATCTAGCTTTGAACATACACCATCAGCAGCCCTCTCACAATACATATGAAAAATACTCCAGCTCCCTCAAGAGACAATACTATACCCACCGGAACACTATTACATAGATGTTTTAGGTGGATGCATTCAATGCCATTCTGTCCCTCAGTTGTGTTCTCTGGGTGTCCCGATCCAGTTTCGGAAAGGTTTAGTTACGATCCCAGAGATGAGGTTAAGACGCTGGATTGAGTCAAATGTCGCACAACTTTTCAGTTTATTCTCAATGAGCGCGGGGGTGGGGGTGGGGAGGAACTATATAAAGAGACAACTGAGAGAGCAGGGAAGAGCAAAAGAGAGAGAGAGAGAAGAAGAGAGAGAGATGGAGAGGTAGAGAGATAGAAAGTTCAAGGCAGGGAAGAATCGGGTTACCACCACTCCGAGTCCAGCTGTTAGCTCTGTCTATGGTTTCCAAGCGCCGCAGGCTTCGTTGAAGCAGGTTCCAGGAGATACACGAGGAGGAGAGGAAGAAGGAAAAAGCCCCCCCTCACTGGAGCACATGCGCACTCTTTTTTTATCGGGGTCTCATGCGCAGTTCACGATTGCATACATGCAGTTCGTGCTATAGGTGCTGCCTCCTCAGGAAGCCTCTTTCTAATTTTCCCACGCTCCAGTCCTTGCGCAAGCGCATGGTGATGTTCATTTGCAGACCACAAGGATGGTGCTTTCCGGAGCAGGATGCCGACGTTGGGAAGTGGCGGTGCAATGGCCATGTCAAGACAAACCGTGTTCAGTAACAGTCCTCTACACTGGGCTGCACTGATTGTCAGTGCCCTGTGTGCTTTGTGCACTCACAGCTAAGTTACACTTATCAAGTGTACTACAGTAGATGAAACTCCAGTGATTAATGATTGTTAGTGTTGAAATGTGTACCCAACATCTGCACAATGATTTTCATACAAAACCTGCAGATACGTTTAGCAAGGCCAGTATCCAAGGGGAAATAGCCATGTCTATCTCATGTAATGCATGCTAGAAAAAAGAGTCTGGTCATAACTACCAGTTACCCTGATGATAAGGTCTCCAGACCCTCAGCCTATGAAACAAACATGTGATTGCTTTTATTGGTTGTTATTTCTGTTCGTATTTTTTGCCAAAAAGACATTTGGTCTTTTCTGAATGTAATTCAAAATGTGATGTAATAAAGAATCAGTGTTCATATCTCCTATGCTATCTGTTCTGATCGGGGAGGTAGATAACATTCAGAACTTAAATGCAATTAGCATATGCTAGAGCAAAGGGATACGTCTTCAATTTAAGCAAGAGAAGAAATAAACTGGAAAATTGTATAACTCTTATTAAAAATTCCCTTAGGACAAAACAGTGATTTTCTAAAACTTCTGTCCAAAACCTCTTACAAAGGAAGAAAAAATAGTAGTGCCATTTTGATAACTCATAGAATCATAGAATT
>VYXH01012578.1:232331-247773 GCA_013397275.1 Burhinus bistriatus | reverse complement strand
CCTTTTTTCCTTTGGTTTTTTTTACCTTTTTTTTTTTTTTTTTTTTTTTTTTTTACTTGATTTAGTTACTCTCCAGTCTCTTATGCTTGGTAATTTCACCCCAAATATAATACTGAACACAATCAGAGAGGGAACATGATGGCCAGGCAGAGCTTACTTCCTCTGGGGATACTTTTTCCTATACAACAACATTAATAACCTGCCCTATGAAACTCTGCCTGCCTAGCAAACACTTGTTTATTTAAAGCATATTTTCTGGACTGTTTTCTGAAAGCTGGTAAAAGTTTTTGGACAAAAGCAAGTTTTTGAAGGTGTATGTAACAGAATCATTTAGGGCACTTCCAGTCAAGATCAGACCATAGTTCCTCAAGAAAACTAGAAAAAGCTCAGATTGTCCTTTCAAATAATTACCCATAAAAATAACTGAAAAAATGTTCCAAAAAAAAGGATTTTTTTTTTTTAATTTATGTTATCTCATTTGTTTTGGAACTGAAAGGGTATCAAAACACTGTCTTTTTGAGTTCACAGAAAAATNGGGGCGGGAGGCGGGAAATACGGTGGTGGCAGTTTTGGCAGGATGACGCTTTTCCACACACCCAGCCAGAAAACTCCCGCTGTGAATCATATCAAGCTCCACGTCATAAATGTGATCGGGGCTCTCTCAAATCCCGCTCCGAAGTGGACATGCTCAAACAACAGCCAGTATTTAACGGAGTTTCAGTAAAACCCTCAACCAAAAAGCACGGCGTGGGACTGAGTGGGTTACGTGCTGGGGCACCTCTGTAGCCACAGAATTCAGGTTTTGAAATTTGGGCTATATGAACGGATCTCTCAATTTTCTGCCTTTCTGAAGGAGAAAGTCTCCAGGCGTATGGATGGTGGAATATATTTATCAGTAGCGAATCTTATGTGATTGGTGCTATTTCCATTGATGCCGTTTGTGGTTGGAGTGATTCTGTATCATTTACACTGAGAAACCAAGGAGGAGATAGACCTTCCCCTTTATTTGAGTCTTTCTCCTGCTTATATGGCATTTCAGAGTCCTCTTCCGACCTCTTGCCCTGCAGAGATGTCCCCGCATCCTTGGGGCTGCTGATGGCAGGCAGGGTGAGTGACAGAAGAGCTGTGCCAAGACCTTGGGGTCCTCCCAGATCTGCTTTCGAACCTGTAGGGTTTTGCAGATCAAATCAGCTCAGAAAAGTTAGGCTAGAAGTATACATTCACCCCTGCCCAAATGCATTGCTTACCACTTGCTTCAAAAATCCCATTCTGCATATTTGGTGATTTACACACTTCGTCTGGAGGTTGGGGAGGAGCCAGATCTGAAAAGCAGGTGTTGTAGAAGAGATGCTATCCCAGGGGAATTACTATAAAGCTTCCTATAGTCATTGCTTTGCAATTTTTCAGGAATGCAGTCAAATCTTGTTAGGCACCCTCTGGTGTGGTCAGGACTCACGTTATTGACTCGTACACTACCTGTCCTTCCCACCCTCCGTTGTATAACAATCAGACATGCTGTTGTCCTTATTGTTTCTACTGTACTGTGCCTGAAGGTCACACCTCACTTCAGGGTTACCGCTAGCTGGGACTTCGTTGATGAAATGCAAATGTGTCACCGTGCGCCGGTTTATTGAAGCCAAAGTCTTTCGTCAGGGCGGCATGTTGTGGTCTCACCCAGGTTTCAGCGGGAAGGGGTGGACCGTGTGCGCGGCTGCCTGCAGCAAGAGGAAGGGGGCATGAGAGATGGCACCCAGCAGTTCGGCTGCAAAGCAGAGGTGTTTGTTCTGAAAACAACCGTACCGAAAAATGTCCATTTCACATATAAACACCTGGGGGGCTTGGGTCACCTCCAAGCGAGAATGCAAGCAAATCCAAAGAGCTGCCATGTCCTTATTCTGGCCCCATTGCTCTCTGGAGCCTGTTACACCGGGTGCAGCGCAGAGAAAGTGCAAGCCTGCCTCCCCTTGCCGTGCAAGCGACCTGAGGTGGCACGACAAAAGGGTGGGAGAGCAGCACTGTTATCCCTGTTGAGCACCGCGCTCTCTACCCAGCAAAGCGACACAATTTCTGCTGCTGAACTGCTCTGTGGGTTGCCGTGAAAAACTATCTGCAGCTCTCCTTTCACAAGAACTGGGAAGAGGCCCCTGGGAGGATCCCCTTCATCTTCCAACAGAAAAAAAAATCACCCTTCTCCTTTCCTGGATCCCTCAAAACTGCGGGCAGCAATGGCCAAAGTAGTTCACCACGCTTCTCCTGCAAAAGGCAGGAATGCAAATTACACATAGGCGTCCTGTCAGAAAACAGCCCAGCAGCCTGGCTTAGACTTTAGTGATTGTGTTTTGTACCATTCATCGATGATCTGCTTTCAGAAATGTCTGGAATAGTGCTATGATCGTACTGACTCTTACTGCCCCTCTATTTATGATATTTTCCCCAGAATGATTAAAACAAGCATTTCAGAAAAAGGTGTAAAAAATCTATTGTGGAGAATTTTTCCTTTTGCTTAAGTTGCCATTTGAAGAAGTTTCTTTCCAATTACTGAAAGTTACAGGCATTTATATGACCTAAGGAGGGATTTGCCTCTTTTTATGTATTTTTTTTTCTTTTCTTATATAATAAGAGTTTTCTAAAGCACTTCTGAAACACTTCATTTCACCCCATCTTCTCATGATGTTCCATAGGCAGCTCAAGAAAAAGCAGGAAAGAAAACTTTGCCAGGCTCATTTCACAGATGCCCTCTTGTTTTTCTGTTACAAGAATTAAAGACAAAACTGCTCACTCTCCTCATAATCATTTACTGTTTTCCACAGCTGTCACATTGCCTCCAGCTCAACAGTCCTATTGCCACCAAGATCACCGTGCAGGAAATTCATAGCAGTCCTCTACTTGTTTTCACGGCGTGCCTTTGGACTCCACCCGTAGGAAAAGCAAGGGACGGTGCGGTGCTTGCAGAGGCAGACCTACATGTGCCACATAATTTTTCCCCTGCATGGGACACAGCAGTGCCGGAGCCCTGGGCGATGCGGGAGCTCAGCCCGCCGGGAAGCGCAGCCTGGCTGCGCGGTGGCTTTCCCGGCTCTGCTCTCCCATGATCNCTGAAAAAATGTTCCAAAAAAAAGGATTTTTTTTTTTTAATTTATGTTATCTCATTTGTTTTGGAACTGAAAGGGTATCAAAACACTGTCTTTTTGAGTTCACAGAAAAATTATTTTCCTGATTTTTTTTTTTTTGCTATTAAAAAAAAAATAGTTATTCAAGCAGCTTTACATTCATTCAACTGCTTTGAAGGTTTTTTTGTGCCTACACTCACATGTGCACGCTCATACAGGTACAGATGCTTTTCTCTTCCTGCTCTTGTCACACCGACCATCAGAAAAACCTCTGTAACTCCCCCCTGCTGCCACCAGAGGTCAGAGCATCAGNCTTTCTCCTGCTTATATGGCATTTCAGAGTCCTCTTCCGACCTCTTGCCCTGCAGAGATGTCCCCGCATCCTTGGGGCTGCTGATGGCAGGCAGGGTGAGTGACAGAAGAGCTGTGCCAAGACCTTGGGGTCCTCCCAGATCTGCTTTCGAACCTGTAGGGTTTTGCAGATCAAATCAGCTCAGAAAAGTTAGGCTAGAAGTATACATTCACCCCTGCCCAAATGCATTGCTTACCACTTGCTTCAAAAATCCCATTCTGCATATTTGGTGATTTACACACTTCGTCTGGAGGTTGGGGAGGAGCCAGATCTGAAAAGCAGGTGTTGTAGAAGAGATGCTATCCCAGGGGAATTACTATAAAGCTTCCTATAGTCATTGCTTTGCAATTTTTCAGGAATGCAGTCAAATCTTGTTAGGCACCCTCTGGTGTGGTCAGGACTCACGTTATTGACTCGTACACTACCTGTCCTTCCCACCCTCCGTTGTATAACAATCAGACATGCTGTTGTCCTTATTGTTTCTACTGTACTGTGCCTGAAGGTCACACCTCACTTCAGGGTTACCGCTAGCTGGGACTTCGTTGATGAAATGCAAATGTGTCACCGTGCGCCGGTTTATTGAAGCCAAAGTCTTTCGTCAGGGCGGCATGTTGTGGTCTCACCCAGGTTTCAGCGGGAAGGGGTGGACCGTGTGCGCGGCTGCCTGCAGCAAGAGGAAGGGGGCATGAGAGATGGCACCCAGCAGTTCGGCTGCAAAGCAGAGGTGTTTGTTCTGAAAACAACCGTACCGAAAAATGTCCATTTCACATATAAACACCTGGGGGGCTTGGGTCACCTCCAAGCGAGAATGCAAGCAAATCCAAAGAGCTGCCATGTCCTTATTCTGGCCCCATTGCTCTCTGGAGCCTGTTACACCGGGTGCAGCGCAGAGAAAGTGCAAGCCTGCCTCCCCTTGCCGTGCAAGCGACCTGAGGTGGCACGACAAAAGGGTGGGAGAGCAGCACTGTTATCCCTGTTGAGCACCGCGCTCTCTACCCAGCAAAGCGACACAATTTCTGCTGCTGAACTGCTCTGTGGGTTGCCGTGAAAAACTATCTGCAGCTCTCCTTTCACAAGAACTGGGAAGAGGCCCCTGGGAGGATCCCCTTCATCTTCCAACAGAAAAAAAAATCACCCTTCTCCTTTCCTGGATCCCTCAAAACTGCGGGCAGCAATGGCCAAAGTAGTTCACCACGCTTCTCCTGCAAAAGGCAGGAATGCAAATTACACATAGGCGTCCTGTCAGAAAACAGCCCAGCAGCCTGGCTTAGACTTTAGTGATTGTGTTTTGTACCATTCATCGATGATCTGCTTTCAGAAATGTCTGGAATAGTGCTATGATCGTACTGACTCTTACTGCCCCTCTATTTATGATATTTTCCCCAGAATGATTAAAACAAGCATTTCAGAAAAAGGTGTAAAAAATCTATTGTGGAGAATTTTTCCTTTTGCTTAAGTTGCCATTTGAAGAAGTTTCTTTCCAATTACTGAAAGTTACAGGCATTTATATGACCTAAGGAGGGATTTGCCTCTTTTTATGTATTTTTTTTTCTTTTCTTATATAATAAGAGTTTTCTAAAGCACTTCTGAAACACTTCATTTCACCCCATCTTCTCATGATGTTCCATAGGCAGCTCAAGAAAAAGCAGGAAAGAAAACTTTGCCAGGCTCATTTCACAGATGCCCTCTTGTTTTTCTGTTACAAGAATTAAAGACAAAACTGCTCACTCTCCTCATAATCATTTACTGTTTTCCACAGCTGTCACATTGCCTCCAGCTCAACAGTCCTATTGCCACCAAGATCACCGTGCAGGAAATTCATAGCAGTCCTCTACTTGTTTTCACGGCGTGCCTTTGGACTCCACCCGTAGGAAAAGCAAGGGACGGTGCGGTGCTTGCAGAGGCAGACCTACATGTGCCACATAATTTTTCCCCTGCATGGGACACAGCAGTGCCGGAG
Organism: Burhinus bistriatus; assembly: GCA_013397275.1. NCBI lineage: Eukaryota > Metazoa > Chordata > Aves > Charadriiformes > Burhinidae > Burhinus > Burhinus bistriatus. The sequence continues at coordinate 242,351 of VYXH01012578.1, read as the reverse complement.
CCCTGGGCGATGCGGGAGCTCAGCCCGCCGGGAAGCGCAGCCTGGCTGCGCGGTGGCTTTCCCGGCTCTGCTCTCCCATGATCGCATAGGTGGAGCTTATCCTTTTTTTTTTTTTTTAAGGGAAGAGGGAATTGTTTTCATCCTGTACAAATCATGCATGAGGACACAGGAGGAAAGCATGTGTTGTCTGCCCTCCCCCACTTCCTTGCCTGCCATAGTCTTGAGGTGTCTTCTCCTCTGTAATTAGGTTAAGTAGCTCTTGCAGAACGAGCTAAGAGGAGATACAGAGCTGGCGCATGGAGACCCCTAAGGTCGGTTAAGGTTATTAGGCTCCAGCAGCATTGCTGCAGGAGGAATGCTTCCCTCGCATTTCTATCCTTTTAGCAAATCCTTGTGGGGAACAGCTTGCCTTTAAAGAAAGAAAATTTTGTGTTAGAAGAGAAAGAGCAAGAAAGCTGCTTTCAGCAATCAGCAGACTCTCTTACTCAAATGAGAGACTGATGTTTCCCTGCAGGTCTCTCTTCTGGCTCTCCTGCCTAATATAGCTCCTCACCTTTAATTTATGTGTTGGCAAATGTGCCTTACTGCTGTTTCAAAACAAAATGTCTTTACAATGCATGTATACGTGTACATGTATGTGCACATATGCACATGCACTTCAGTAACTCATTACTGGCTCCTAGTGTGTATACACGGAAAAGAATAGTTCCAGAAGACAGGTATTCCTCTCTCTGGAAAAGACCTTTTGGAAAGCTTATTTTAGCTGATCATGATCTCAATTTTTAATTGAGGAGACAATGGGGAGCTCTGAGCAGAAATTGCTAATGCGTCACTCACTGATGTGCCTGGATGTAGATTTCCTCAGCACCAGGATGCTCATTCACAGCTGAACAGGGAAACTCTAAACTGACAGTGGTGGGCAGATCAGGCTCCAGAAGCAAGGTCCTTGGCAATTTCTTTCACATGTAGTGGGATGAATGCTTTACCTTTCTTGCAGCAACCCTCTTCAGGCTTAGGCTCACACGTCTGAGCGAGAAGGTGGTTCTCACTGGCAGCCAGGGCAGCATGAGAGAAGGCTTTACAGAACTGCACAACCAGAATAAAATGATGGCCAACGATGTCAACCCCTTCTTCATCCCACAGCCTGCTTCCAAGCAGGGCATTCACACAGAGCCTTGCAGCTGTCTGAAGGGGGATTTGTTTGCTTTGGGTGGAAGTGTGTTTCCAAGAAGTCAGCATGGCACAAGAGGCTCCCGCCACATGTTAATCTGAGATCTTACTCAGATTTTGGTGACTATAACCATAGGGTCCTACAGTAAAGCCAGTGAAAAGACTCAGTCCTAGCACCTGTACTGGGAGCACAGTCTCGGCTGGAACAGAACTTCAGGAACTCAGTGAGGGCATAATCCTGGGGCAGAAAAGGCTGGTACACCTTAGGGACACCTCATAAAATAGGCTGACACTTTCTACAACTGAGCAATGAGCTGCAATAGCATTATACCAGGACTTGAGAATTTCCATGCTGGCACCTCTGCCCTCCCATTTTGATCACTAAATGAGATTAAAAGTTCACTCTTGAATTTCGATGATGAAGCCAACCACCTTGTTTTAAGGAGGTTGCAGTGAATTAGATTAGCAGAGGGGCGAGGTAGTATGAAAAGAGAGGCTTACAGTTAATTAAGTAAATGAGGAACTTCAAAAAGGAAGGTTATGGGAGGTCGGTGTTTAAATGGAAATAGGTCATGACTACTGCTGCAGCATCATGCTTAAGGCTTTACATTCAGGAGCGTCAACCTCAGCTGGCACCTTTTGTGCCACCACAATGAGCCTACCCACTTGTCCAAGACTTGGAACTGGCTGGCCAAGGACATTTTATAGTAGACATACAATGGAGTTGGCAAGGTCAATACTAAGGTATATGATGGGGAGGCTTGTTTGGGGGTGGTGGCTTTGCAAAGTCTGACAGCGTTCAAGCAGTGGCTGCGGGAAGGTGTTTTCTGGACTGCAGATACCAAGAAATACTGTCACGCTGGTGCAGCTCAGTGTCTAAGTAAATAGATTTATTTCATATTTTTTTTGCTCTATGACCATGTGTTTATCAGTAAAGCACTGAGAGGAGAGAATGGGTAAAACAGGCTGTTCTGTGGAAAGTGAAGTACCTGCGTTTCATTGAAAGTCACAGCCTGTAAGTGCATAGGTTGCTCTCATATTCAAGGCTTCTCAAAAAAACAGTATCCTTAAGCTTTCTAAATGCCTTAGAAATCAACATAACATGAAAAACCTCTGCACACTTGAATTAAAACTCATAAGGGTGAAAGTATGTGGGCAAGCAAGGGGATAAACAATGAGAAGTGGGCAATGGAAGCGAAAAGGATGGAGCAAAGGGTAAAAGACAGGTCAAGTGTTGGAGCTGGTTCCATAACAAAGCTCCAGTTTCTGGAATAACCAGCTAATACTGAGGTCTTCACTCCTCATGAGCTTCTGTTTCTCTCTGTTTGGAAACATTTAGATAGCTGTGGCATAGTCATGAAAATGTTTATAAATCCAAAGCTTCATAAATCTGCAGGAGATGTAAATCACTTGTCATCTGCTATTTGCCTGTCTCTTATAAAAATGTCAATCATCCAAACAGGGTTTGGCTAGTGTAGCCAAATTCAAATAGAAAATACTGAATAGCAGCTAAAGCAGGAACTGTCAGCCAAGACAACGTGCTTTCCTTGAACGCATGCTCCCTTAAGGAAGAGAGGCCAGGGTCACCTAATATCTGGGCATTATAGATCTCAATGATGTGGGCAAGAAGCCTCCCTTCACTTAAACCAGGTTTACCATACCTTGCAGTCTGTCTGGCGCTGATGCCTTGGCTTGTTGCTGTTTCAGGCCCTTTCCTTGAGCAATAGCAAAAAGTTCTTTAGGGAGAAAAAGGCAAAGCAGCAGTTCCCTAATCTTATGGGTGAAAACAGAGTGATACAACACAGCCTCCTCTCCCACTCTGCCTTCATCCCTTGGGTCATGCTTTTTTGCAGCAATTCTCCTTTGAAAAAGGAAACATGTAGGGTGTTTTCCTCCCTGCTGGTGTCTCTGAAGCCAGTGACAAAGCCAGGGTACCCCTCTGCTTGGAGCACGTCGAGCTCGGCCAGCTCTATCCCTGCATAGGGCAGGGGCACATGGTGCCAGTCTGGCACCTCTGTTGGGCCATGGGGCTCGGCCATCCCTTGTGCTTGTGCTTGCCACCAGTCCACATGGATAGCAGTCACACACTGGACTGCAGCGTGACACATCTGGCTGGAGCGTGCTTGTTCACATCCCGCATCCCTCGGGGCCCTTGTAGTCCCAGGACAGGGTATGGAGAGGCCGTCAGGGTGGGAGAAAGAAAATGTTGAGTTGTGAGCTGAAATAGCACCAAAAATACATTTGTTTTTCAGAGCTGTGCTGGGCTTTGTTACTCTCAAACATCCTAAATGCATGGGAGGTCAGCATGGCACTTGCTGGACTCCAGTACTTTCTCTCAACCTTATACATAGAATCTTTTTGTCAAAAATGTAGGTGCTGCCTCCAATGGTCCTGCCACTGCTTGGCAGCAGGAATCCCATTTTTGACAAATTCAGTTACACGCTGTGGTTTACCCAGCTTTTATGAGGCTGGGCATGGCTAGAGGATAAGGTGGAAGGTCTCAGGAGCCCTTTTGCTTTATTATAGACAAAATATAGGATCTTACTTTCACAGCTTAATGTGGATTCCCACGGCAACACTTTCAACAACACTTGCAAATCCCTGCATCTTCATGCAGACAAGCTAAATTTACATTACAATATTACACCATGGAAAGATATTAGCAGTTATTGCTGTTAAATGAGGCAGGAACATTTTAAGATAATGATTTTTGTGGGGAAAAAAACCCAACAACAAAAATGCCCCATACCCTAAGTGGCTTAAGAACTTGTACGGTGTGGAGAAATGCTCTCAATAATATGACAGGTTCATCTGTGACAGCTATCCTCAGTTCTCCAGTTGCAAGTCCCCATGTGTTTAGGACTCTGAGGAGCAACATCATTACCAATGACTGGCTGATGCTCTCTGTGCAGATACACCACTCACGTGAATTACTGTGATAAAGAATATGGTAGACCAAAAAAACCACTGAACAATACCTATCCTCCTACCTCCTCCAGTGGATATTTTTAAGATTTGTTACTGACAGGAGTGTTTCAAAAGTAGGCTTTGGTTTTTGGGTTTTTTTTTTTTTTTTTTTTTTTTTTTTTTTTTTTTTTTTTTTTTTTTTTTTTTTTTTTTTTTGTTCATTTTGCATTGATTTTTTTGCTCTGCTTATTTGGAAAAAGGCAACAAGTTATTCTTCTTTCAGGATCATTATTAGTTGTTTTTTAGCATCACACAGTTACACTTATATATCAGGACCACAGCACATTAGGTCTGCAGTGACCTCACTCCAACAGTGTGGTCCAAGCTACAAAGAGCAACAGACTATACCCGGAGGCCACATATGGCAACGGTTTTTCAGAATCTAAGCTGCCTCATCCATACCAGCTTAGAGGAAAAGTCCAGAATATTCTGGCTAGCCAACATGGGAAGAACAACAACTACTATTCTTTTTCTCTTGGATGGCCAATGTACACCTTTAGGAACAACCAAAACAAACAAACAAACAAACAAACAAACAAACCAACCAACCAACCAACCAACCAAGAAATCCTAACAAAGTTGTAGTTTCCCTTTCCTCAGTATCATCCTTGGAATCCTGCCTGAATCATCCTTGTCTGGTTAATTCCTGCTGGCACTCCAGGAAGGACTCAGCCACGTGGTGTCTGCATTGCTGCTGATGGAGTGGTGAGATAAGATACGCGCCAATATTCCTGGTTACTTTGTTTCAGTGCTATTTAATACTGTGAAAAAGCACCCTTGAATTCTTCTTGTACAAAATATAATGAAATAAATGTGCCATTATTTGAAAAACAAATTTTGAAGGTGTTTGTTCATGATAAAAGCAAAACTATCTATTTGTGGGTGTTCATAAACACGAACGTAGATCCCTTTCGTTTGTCATTTCTGAACGATCAGATCTGTGCTAGCTGAAGCATTAGAAACACAGAAGTCTAAGCCATATGGTCATAGGAAATGGGATCACTTCATCTATTCCCCTACCTCACCCAGGTAACAATGGCATTCCTGGCAGATAGTTCACTCACGGATCTTTAAAAACCCTGAAGATGAGACTTCATGGCTGTTTCAGGCGGCCTCTTCAAATGCTTCATGATCCCCACAGCTACTCCACCAGTCAGAGAGAACAGGAGATGATTTTCTCATGCCAAAAACGTTTTGGGGATGTGGTGGGTTGGCCCCAGCCAGGAGCCAAACACACAGACAGCCACTGGCTCACCCTCCCCAGTAGGAGGGGGAGAATAGGAAGAATGTGAGTGAGAAAACCTGTGGGTTGAGGTAAAGACAGGTAGATCACTCACCATTGCTCACAGTTACCGTTGTGGGCAAAACAGACTGGGCTTGGGGAATTATCTTAATTTATTGCCAGTTAACACAAACATTTAATTGCTGATTCAGGTATTGGGAAACAAAGAAGCCAGTCATGTCAATACCTGGGGAAACACTTTTCCTCTGCCTTTCCCAGGCTCAGCTTCACTCCAGACAGCTCTCCTCTCCCCTTCCTGGTCTCCAGTCTCCTTGTTGTGGCCACAGGTTGCACGCACTCCCTTTGGCAAGGCGATGGGTGGTACAGGGGCTTGGGGTCAGGGCGCAGTGGTTTCTTTCTGACACTTGTTGTTTCTCACTCTTTTCTCCCGCTGCTCCTTCCTTCTCATGCTTTTTCTGTCCTCTGGTACAGGTCCTCCATGGGCTGCTGTCTCTTTGAGAGAGTACCTGCTCTGGCATGGGTTATCCATGTGCCACATGGATTTGGGGGGGGTGTTACCAGCTCTGTCGTGCAGTGACTCCTACTCCTCTGGCCTTGCAGTTCCCTCTCTCTCAGCTTTTAACCACCGTTTATTAAATATGTTTTCACAGAAGCATCACAGACTCCTCTGGTTACTTCAGAGGTGCCACCAGCTTGGCTGAGGGGCTCACCTGTGCCCTGTGGTGGGTCAGTCGGAGCTGGCTGGTACTGGGGGCAGCCCCTGGCCTCTCCTCACAGAAGCCAACCCTGCAGCTCCCTGCTGCCAACAGCTTGCCGCTCACACCCAAGACAGCAGATTTCAACCATTTTCCACTCCATGTCAGAACGAAATGACTTTAATGTTTTTGTACACAAGAAATTAGAAAGTGAGACTCAGTCACACCCAAACGGCCAAGAGCAGGTTGGTTGGTTAGTGTCACAGAGCACAGATGTTCACCTTAGTGTCTCAATTCACAAAGACGGTCTTAGCCTGCGACTCCCTAAGCTTGGGTTGTTGGGATGGAAAAAGGTGGTGGAGACAGGAGTGGTTTTCTTCTTTTGACTGTGGGTCACCAAGGCTAAAATATCAACATTTTCCAAAGAAAAACAGCTTTGTTGAAAAATCCTGATTGATTTTCCAAGTACGCATGTTTTTGGAGGAATCCCCGTAGCAATTCCCATAGGGGAAGGTTGCTGATTTACCTCCCCTGATGAAAGATAGAGCAGGTGAGAGCGATCATGAAACGAGAGTGCTTCATTGATCTCAAGGTCTGTCTACAAGCAACAGGGATGACAGCAGTCATTTTGTTAAGGCTCTTCAGGGTGATTTAATGATATTTATTTGCATTTCTTTGCTGGAAGGGTGAAGAACAGTCCTTACCCATGAAACCATGTTCCTACTGACATATTCCACTCAAGGACTTTTTGGCAGTTTTAAACACACATATTCAAGTCCTTCGCTAGTGTAAATTGGTGTAGGTCCACTGCAGCCAACACGTCTCTATGAAAAGATTAAGTGTGGACCTATGTGTGAGGTAAAGAGCAGGGATAATACTAAAATAGAATTGTTTTAATGGCTCCAATTCTCATTTAAACCCATGAGGATTTTGTTTGACATAAATACTCTGATTTCACTGGAGCTGCTACAGTAAGGGGACCTCAGAGTCTAGTGTCTTGTACTTGTCGGTAGAAGTGTCAGTAGATTACATGTATTGTAACAATGGATGTAGCAAATACACAGGCATTTCAGTCCCCAAGGCAATATATTTCTCTTGGGAAAGTGATGGAATACTAGGAAAGAATGATTTTTATAAGCCTATAATTACATTTTTGAACAGTTCTGTTTCCCCAGGGTTGAATTCACATTTATTGGATTACTGAAGTAACTTGGAGCAATGTCACACTGTTACGGGCTATATTCCAGGTGGCCAAGGCTACTCCAGCGGAGGGAACTGCTTGATCATCTGCTTTCTTTGAATCCCTGGGAACTTTAGAAAGACTCCTAAGTCAACGTACCAACTTTTCTATTATCCTCTACTTGAATGTGTCCTCACTGTGATACTGTAAGCAGAGCGTACAAAAATTTTGCCATTTCGTGAAAAGAAAGTTCCAAAGTGTCAGAAGTTTGACAGCGAGTCCTTTATGGCTTAAAAATCTTCACAAAATGATAGGAAATATGGGATTGGTATTTTTACCTTCTCCCTCTAAGTCTTAATAAGGCTTGTGTGAATTGGTCTCAACTTCTGATACACTCTACCTTGTTTTTCTTATGTCAAGTCTCTTTCTTACCTAGGTCTGCAGTTTGATATCAATATAGAGAAATAAATCCAAGGGACACATTTTAAAAACTCACAAAATGTCAAATCACCACAATATTCCAACATCATATCTGTGAAAGAGCATCTTTATCTTGGGAGCTGGAAGGCTGCATTACTTGGCAGCACGCCCTGCAATACTCAGGATGCTGTAAAGAAATAAACCCGCATCTCTACAGTACTTAAACCACAACTCTATCCTTACTGCCATACATTTCTTTGAAATTTAAGTTGTAGTCATCCACAGAATACCACACTGATTCAAATTAATTTCTGTATAGATCGGTGGTAGGATTGCAGCAGGGTTGGTCTAAAATCATGAGCAAGAACACGTTTGCAGGCTTATGGAGAAGGAAGGTGTGCTCACATGCCTGACTGCTTGCCAATTTTTACCCCATTTGCATTAGTTAGTTTAAAAAAGATAGATTTACATACAATCTACATACAGTCCTTATCTTGTTGCATGCATCAAGTGTATCTTTTACCAGTGTCTGAGAGCCTTCGTAATACCAATCCTTGCCTCGCCTCCATGAGGATGGAGATTATTATCACTGTATTTATGTTGATACCTTACTGCCTTAGGAATCAATGGGAATTGTACCCTCCCATCCCTAGTTGTGAGGCCTGCCCTGGCCAGGTCCATGAGCACCACCAGGTGCTGCCCTCAGCCCCATGCCCTGTGGGAATCACAGAATCTTAGAATAGTTTGGGTTGGAAGTGACCTTTAAAGATCATCTATTCCAACCCCCCTGCAATGAGCAGGGACATCTTCAATTAGATTAGGTTGCTCAGAGCCTTGTCCATCCTGACCTTGAATGTTTCCAGGGATAGGGCATGCTGGGACATGCAGGGATGCTGGGACAGGGCCAGGAGCAGCCACTGGTGCATCTTTCAGGGCTGCACTCTGGTGCTCACCATCTCCCTGAGAAGCAGGGTCTGCATGGATACACCCAGAGTCACACGGCAAATCCACAGCACCATGCTTTGCTGCTCTTGCTGCATCCACACGCTGACGCGCTACTGTGCATGCCCCCCTGACACATTTCTTCGCCTCAGCTGAACTCAGTCCCAAGGGCTCTCGGTGGGAGCTGTGCTGACTTAAGACTAAGGGCTACATTCAGGTGAGGAACTGCTCTTTTCAGAGTCATCACTTTTGCATTTCTATGTGAAAACTCAACATCTTCGTTTGATCTCACAGCTGTCTGTTCAGATGTAATTTTAATATAAAAGCATAAAGTTGGTGTAAAGAAAAAGGTGATGCACTAATTCTCAATTGCTTGTGTTAAAGACTACTACCATGCAGAAATAAACATGGTCTTCTTATAGATTTTACAATCATGATACTATACCATTCATAAGCATCGCATACCACCCCTTTTCTTTTTGGGCTACATAGGGATAAGTAACTATATCACATATAGGGTAGGAGAGAATCAAATCCTCTGCAGCAAGAGGAGAACCCGTTCTCAAGTTTTATTTCTCTCCCAAGGAGAAGCAGTGTTTTTAGCAGTGATAATGAAATATTGGACTTAAAATTGGATCTTTCAATTTAAAACAAAGGTTTCTTTTAAGTATTTAGAATATAATAATCTCTTACATTCTTGAGTTGTCTGCCATTCCAAGTTATGAAGGGTGGCAATGAAGGCAGACCAGCTCTAGAAAGGGGAAGGTGAAAAATAGTGACCACCACAGATTTAAAGACATTCTGTGATAGAAAGAAATTTCAGGACAGAAGCCAACAACAGCAAAGTGAGGGGAGGGTAGGCAAGGAAAGAGAGGGAAGGGAAGAGGTAGCATGTGAATGATTTATGGGTAGTCATTTGGCACCATGCAAATACTGCAGATATGGCTTTGCAGCTTGGGTGTGAGGCTATCACAAGAGGGGCAATGGAAACATTGAACTTGGGTGGTAAGACTGGGCCAGCTGCTCTTCAGACCAGGAGAACTGCTGAGGGTGGAGGTCCCATGGAGATGCACCAACCGCTGGGGGCTTCAAAGTACCAAGAACCCATGTAAAGTCCAGAGTGAAACTGGGACCAATGTAACTGGCCATCTGTAGTATATGAGCCTGTCATTTGGTGTGTAGGATTAGTGTCCCATCAGGTGTACTCTTTGCTGGATTAAAAACTGGCTGGACAGCCGAGCCCAGAGAGTTGTGGTGAATGGCGTTAAATCCAGCTGGTGGCAGGTCTCAAGCGGTGTTCCTCAGGGCTCAGTTTTGGGGCCAGCCTTGTTTAATATCTTTATTGATCATCTGGACGAGGGGATTGAGTGCACCCTCAGTAAGTTTGCAGATGACACCAAATT